>PVKH010007443.1:0-20238 GCA_004027955.1 Chaetophractus vellerosus | reverse complement strand
AGCAGTTAAAAGAAATTTCCTTCAGGGAAAAAAAAAAAAAACAGAAGCATCCTTTGACCTGATTCTCTACTTTCTGTCCCTTTTATTTCTTTATCCAAGAAGGTTTTTCTGAGGATGAGTTAGGATAGGTCAAGGGCTAGAATAGAATTTCTTAACTCAAAGGCTGGGATGAGGGGAAGGTCATTAAAAGGTGGGTTAAGATTACATACTTTTTTTTTTAATTTTTAAGGAATAGCAACTGCTTAGACTTATACAAGATGATATGGGTAAACATATCAGAGAAGTAGGAAGTAATCTGTGAAAAAAGCTCTGGAGCAGGAGTTGGGAGAAGTAGGGCATTGATTTAGCTCTACAACTGAACCAGCCACATAATCAAAGACAAGTTATTGAACCCCCCTGACTCTTGGTTTCTTTAGCTATAAAATGGATGTAATAATAGCTGCCCTGCCCTCAATTATTGTGAGGATCAAATGAAATCATATACGTCAAAGCCTTCTATAAACTAGTAAGCACTGTTCAGTGAAACATATTGTTATTTCTACTAGAATATAAATTTATTGAACATATGGAATGGATGTTCTCCTACTTTATTTTTCCTTCAGCCCCCATGAGTGTGCCTTATATCCTGGAGGAATGCAATTGAAAACAAAAATGTGCTAACCACATATGCGTATGGTCGGTTTTTAGACCAATTTTCCAAAAGCAGATTTAAGGGAGAGCTGTTCAACTTGGAAAAGGAAAGCTGTCCGCCATCACCAAGCAAAAGGCAAAGCATTCACGAGGTACAGAACACTGGGAGGCAAAGCATCTCTTCTTCCTAAACGGCACCTCCACAATGAGATCACTCACTGTTATGCAAGAGATAAGAAGTTTTAGTTCATAAAATTCTAGTTGATACCAGGCCCTGTCAATTAGCTTCTTATTCTATGTTCACAGCATTAACGCTAAATTAGAGTTAATTACCATCGCAACTGACAACTTAGAGGCTATTAAAATATAGATTAGTATGAAAGAAAGTATTCTGTGGAAAGTGAAATTCTGAAGGAGTGGAGATAAACTCTAACTTAGGTGTTAATGACCCTGTATCAGGTGTTAAAACAGGAGGTTAATTAAAGTAGAGCTACCACTTTTCCTGACCTCCTGAAACCTACAGTCTAAAAGGATATCACTCAAACACGTGTGTGCGCGCGCGCACACACACACACACACACACAGAGCCCTAGCAGAAGAAACACTATCCAGTAAGTGTAAGACACACCGTCAATTCCATGCCTTGGTTGAGTGATAAACGTAGATTACTTGGTGTGCTTCAGAAACTAGACGTTTTTAAACAGAAGTCAAAGAACTATCAAATTGGCATAGGATAGGGGGCCGGCTCGATAGCCCAGTGGATAGGGCGCCGGCATACCACATGGGAGGCCCCGGGTTCGATTCCCGGGGACCTCTCCTAGCGGGCAGACTGCCTTGAGAATGGCAAGCCACCGTGGGCAGGGCAAGAAGCTGCCACGGACATGGCAAGAGCCGCCACGGGCAGGGCAGGTAGCCGGCGAATGGAGCACAGCCAGCCACCCGCGAACTGAAAGCCGAACTGAAAGCCGGCCGTGAACGGATGCAGAGACCGCCCACAAGCGGGGAAATCCGCGCCTGCGCAGTGACTATTCTCGGCGCGTCGCCGCAGTGGGGGGAAGGGGAGATATGTAATAAAATAAATAAATCTTTAAAAAAAAAATTGGCATAGGATAAAGGTACAACGTAAGGAGGGATGAGCAGGGAAGAAAGGAGACCATTAGTCATGAGCCGAATGCTCCCAGTGAACAGGGAGCTGCACGGAGAAATTCAAAGAATTTAATTTTTAAAAATTATTTAATTATAAGTTTCCATTCCTTGGGTACTTCCTGTGTACTTTACATTTTAAACTGGCAACTGCTTAAGGATGAGGCCCCTTTCTCCAAGAAGACTCGCAAATATGAGAAGAGATTTTTTTCAAAGGTGTGAAATAATTTAACTTCTCATTGCGTAAACATAACCTGGTCATCAGAAGAATCAGTTTGTCAACAAACAAACCCCACCTGGGCCCACAAACAAATCAAAATGCTTTTCCAGGTTCTGGAAGGAAACTTATTCTTGCTATTTTCTCCACTGAACTTTGGGGCAGCTAATTTCAGAATGGCAATGTTTACTTACATTCCCTACAACCTCACACCTAGTGCAGGGAAGACTAATGACAGGGTGTCGAGGCAGAAACGTGGGAGTAATTGCTCAGCACAGCAGAGAGCTTGTGATCTGGTTGTATACAACAGCAGGAAAGCCCATTTCTCCAATTGCCGAAATTATGTTTTGCTTGAGTCAAGTTTACAGAAATATTTATAGAATTAGAAAAACACTATCACTGGCAGTTTCTTTGGGTTGCCTAATCTCCCAAAAGCCTTTGGGAGGGGAGGGGGCGTGGGGAGAAGGAACAAGGGAAGCCATCTGCCAAAAAGTGCTAAGTGTTAAAAAAGAAATGGAAATGGTCGGGCTTTCTGCCGTAGTTGGATAATATTTAAAGAAGGCAGGGAAACCAAATCCCATTTCATAACTTCTCCTAAAGAGCAAACAGACTGACTCTTGCTGTCAACTCCAGATATGTGTTCCAAAGACTTCTATTGGCCAACAAGCTACTTATATTTGGAATGCACCCTGACAGGTTACATTTTTTTTCTCTATTTTTTTTTAATTACTGTATATTTTTGCTCTATCTTTCCTGCTTTAGATATTTATGGTCGTTTTTCCAACAACAAAAAAAAACTTTCCCCCCAAGTTACCCTTTATATTACAAAGTAATTGTAAGCCTCATCAATTTAACCTAGTAACTGAAGATAATTGTATAGTCATACATGTAAAACTATTTGCTTTCTTGCCAATTCTATCAGTTTTCAGTCTATTAAGTCACAAGCATCTCAGAGGGAAGACCGCATTTAATTTTTGGGTCTCAACTGTAGGCTTTTTACCAAACCTCAGTGAGCACATCATTTGCTCTCAGTTAAATTGGTTGTTGCTGAAATGTCCCGCTAGCATTGAAATAGATGTGAAAGCAGGTGGTCTCTGAAGGGTCTTGGATCAGTAATGCTTGGGTTCCCTGGCTCCATGAGGGTTTGTGTAATAAGGGTTAATGGAGGAGAATCCAGAAGAGTAGCCCAGGGGTCGTTCAGTGATGTTTGATGCTTTTAACTGACATGTGAGTTATCCTGTGATTGGAAAAGACATAATAGAAAGTAAATAGGAGTGAATGACATCAAACCAGCTCCTCTGGGATACTAGCCATTAAACTGTCTCCTCACACTAAGTTCTTATGAAAACAGAACATCCTTCTCATTTTCTTCCTGGCTGTAAGTTAGAGGGGAAGGGGCCCTGGGCAACCATAGTCCATTTCCTTCTAATGTTCCAGGGAGAGTGGAAAGAATGAGAACATTCCAGGTCAAGAGATTCTAAAGAGGGTCCCACAGCAATAACCAGGGACTCCCATGTTGTCAACCCCCAACTGTCTTCAGAATATCTCCACACGGATACGCAGACTTACTGCAAATTCACCAAGTCCAAATCAAAATCATCCTTGTTTCCCCAAAACAGACCTCTATCTTGGTTTCTCTATTTCCACTAGTGGAGCCTTCATCATTTTTCCAGTGACCAAGGATTAGCAGTTTGTAATCATCATTTTTACTTTTCCTCCCTTTTCACTGACATCTACACTGTTTCTTTACAGAGCTCTCGTCACAGGTATCTGTTCTGTGAACAGATCTGGTCCCCCTGCCTGCACCCCAATATTCCTAATATGGATTAGACTAGGCTTTGAATATAAAAACTCTCCCACCTGCTCAGAGTCTTTAAAAATGGAAATGGGTTTTTATGCTAAAATCAATTTTTAAAATACATGAGGACTACACTGAGGTACTGCTGAGAAGCTGGAAAAGAGGGATACAGGATGGCCCTCTGAGAGAGAAAACACAGGAGCAATACCTTGGATGGGCACACAGCTCAGCAAAGACATCAACTAATGGGAACAAAGAGCAACTAGGCCATCAAGACCTCAAAAGCAAAGAAGGTGGCCTTCCATGGGGCCAGCAAGGAAATTCGCCAAGGCAGTGCTGGCAGAACCCATTCAAGTGAACGAGTCCCTGCCCTCACAGAGCTGACAGTCTAGTGGGGAGGCAGAAAACAACCACACTTGTACCATAACACATTCCATTCCCCCAACTCCCCTTGTTCTGATCCCATGCTCACCAATCCACCTTCTGGTTATGACTTTCCTTTCCATCTAAGTCTGCCTGCAGGGAGAAAAAGCACAGACTGGTGCAAATTCTCAATGGATTGTCTTCACACAGAAGTCTCATGCCCCTAGAAGATGGATCCACTCCAAGTGTCTTTCCCGAACCCAGGAGCATTGCAGGTACATGGGAGGCAACTTCTCCGCATCGAACTCTGCTGGGAGTTCAGAAGCTACAGCAATGCATGTGCCTCCTAGATGATACTAGGTGTTCTGATCAAATTCTGCCTTTGTAGAAATGACCTCAGTGGCGGTGATGTTTTTGTTTTCAAAACAACAAAGGCTTATTCTAGGACATTATCCAATGGATTCAAGCAATTTCTGGATCAATTAACGATTTAGCTACAAAATTAAATCCCTTCCATTTTCAGGTGTCGTTCAGACCTGTCAGCCTAAGAGGGCTATAAAAAGTGCATCTCCAGCTTTCCCGTGCATCACCTGGGATCTTGCTGAACCACAGTTCTGTGTCAGTAGGGCTGGGGTGGGGCCTGAGATTCTGCATTTGTAACAAGTTCCCAGGTGATGCAGAAGTTGCTGATCCAGAGACAGCACTTTTTTTTTTGGCTTAAAACAACAGAAATGTATGGTATCACAGTCCTGGAGGCTGGATGTTTGAAACCAAGATGTCGGTAGGGCCACATGCCCTCCAAGGTCTGTGGGTAAGCATCTGTCCCATGCTTCTCCCTGGCTTCTGTTGGTGGCCGGCGATCCTTGGTTCCTTGGCTGGTGGCATAACTCAGTCTCTGCCTCTATTGTTATATGGCTGTCTTCTCTCTGTGTGTCTGTGTCCAAATTTCCTGTTCTTAAAAGGACAACAGTCATATTGGATTAGGGACCCAGCCTACTCCAAAATGACCTCATTTTAACTTAACTGATTCCAACTACAATGACCCTCTTTCCAAGTAAGGTTGCACTCACAGGTACCAGGGGCCAGGACTTCAATGTATCTTTTTTGGGGACACAATGTGACTCATAACAATGCCTTAGACACCTATTGTATTGGGCCTGTTTTTAGGAAAACTCAAAATATGCATGCACAGACCACACTTTGAAGAGCAAAATCCCCAAAGCCCAGGGTGTACCACAGACCAATTAAATCAGAATCTTGGGCTGAGACCAAGAATCGGTAATTTTTTTAAGCTCCCAGATGATTTCCAAGGGCAGGCAAGGCTGAGACCCACTGTCCTTGATGCTTTTGACAGCAGCAGGGGTCTTCCTTCAGCCCAAATTGTCGTTGTTTACATTCGGGACCAAATCAATAAATTCCTGTCTGGAAAGCCCTGGGCTACCTCCATTTTTTGGAGTTTCTCAATGCCAAAGCAGAGTTACCAAAATTGCGGCATATTTCAAATGCTTGCATTTATCAGGACAATACCTTTAACACAAAGTACAACTCTATGTCTGAGCTCATTTGAAAATAATACCAAAAGTCTACATCTGAGATGCATCATAATCCCACACCCGTCTTCCCCAGGTCGGTCGTGGATTGCTCCTCTACCAGTTGCCCGGTTATTTGAGAAAATTTTCCTCTAAAGGAAGAAGTAGATCATAAGCACACAAAACAAAGAGGAGCTCTTATAAGTATTTTCTCGGTAAAACAGTAAAATGAATGTAATAAAATAAAAACAAAATGTCTAAATTAAGCAAAAACAGCAACATAATATTAATATCAAGTAAAATGCTCTTCCCCCATTAACAGCCTTATCCTAGTGTCACTACCACAAAACTATTGCCATTCAAGAAAACTAGTTTTTCAGGCCAAAAGCACAGATTGTGCAAACTTGGCACTTTCCATACGTGAAAAATCAACAAAATACTTCCCTTCCCCCAAAGAAAACTTCTTAGAGAAGAAATATTCATTACCCTATCCCTACATTTTATACGTTGAGTGATGCAAAAATGTGTAATGAATAAAAATTATTTCTAAAAGATAAATTGCCTCTCCCCCCAAAACACTTCTCCCTTGCTTCATTGCCATTATCAGAAATGATTCTTGTTGCATTGAGCACTGTCAAAATCAGAAAGGTTTGCTGTTTTTTTCTTAGTGCCTTAGGAAGCATCACAATTTTGTAAATTTTAAGAGGTAGATTTATTTTCTTTGGGTAGAGGAGACCATAAAGAAAGAACCGGTCTAGATCTAGGGATGCTTACACATTTCAAAAAGGCGTTCTGAAAATAAACACAAACCAAACCCTCCTTGGACATTTTTTTAACCATGCAGTCTGCCTTCATGTGTGGTGAGCGCCAGCGAGGGAAGACAATTCTGTGATTGTGTTGCTTGAGTTCAAGAATTGCTACTTTAAAAATTCAAGCCGGAAATCTGGGAGATGAAATACACCAAACCTTTGCCTAGAGGTCGGGACTTCAAAGCTCTCATGTGTCAGCTCTTCCTTTCTCATCACTTGACCTGATATCAACCAGCAGTTGCACGTACGGAAAAAGAGATGAAACGATTTTTTTTTCTAGGTTCAATTGTTAAATTACCAAGTTCTCTCCGAGAGCACCATAGCATTAGCCTATATTCCTTAAAAAGACTCCTTTTCTACCTAGTTAAATTCTAGATTAAAGAAAATGAGTTCAGACCCCAAAACAGTGAAAAACACTTTGCCTTATACTTGAGAGAAGCTGTTTCTAAACTGGCAAGGTAGAGCCACAGCCATATGACTCTACCCCATTTATTATCATTTGCCTCATTTGGGGACCCTTGGAGTAGACTACCTATCCATGTGACGGGAAGGGAATGCTGCTACTATTCTATTCACCTGACATTTTATGCAGCGCTTAACAGCACAAATTTGGGGAGCGGACCCATCTAGCTTCAATGATGATGGTGGTGGTGGTGATGATGATGGTAATGGCTGAGGCTTACAATGGTGCTTATCTATGTTCCAGGCACTGTTCCAAGCAGTTTCCATCTGCTAATTCCTTAAATCCTTAGAAAATCCTAATAACAATACCTACTCCATAGGGTTGTTCTGAGAACTGGCTCTACCACTGCTGTGTAACCTACAGCAAGTTGGTTTAACTCCCAAAGCCTCCATTTCAGCACCTGAAAAATGAGGATTATGATAATGCCAACCTCATAAGAAGTATGTAAAGCTCTCTACACAGGCCTGGGGTATAGGGAGTGCCTGCCTTAGGGCAGCTGTCAGTGTTAGTTGGATGCTTGGTGCAAAAAATGCTCACCACGGCCAGCTAAGATTGAATTAGGGAGATGCTGGTAGTGACGAGTGTGGCCAAACTTAGGAACAACCAGATGATAGAAGTTCTCCTGGGATCAATGAAAAAAGAAAAAGGAAGGGAAAGGAAAAGGGAAGGAAGGAAAAAACCTTCCAAGCCTAAAGGAGAGCAGTATTTTTAAAAACTGACTTGCCTGCCTTTGTTTCTGTCTTCCAGTAACAACAAAAAAGGTTCTCCCTAGCCACAAGCATGATCCCTCCATGGTTTTTTTAACAAGTGTTCTATACTAAATGTGTTCTAGTCATTCCCTCCAAGTATATGTGACATAGGGAAAGAATATCTGCTATGTTGAATGCGCTGAGTGCCAGGAGACCTCTTATAGAAACAGCCAGGAAAAAAATGTAGATGAGATGGCAGAAGCTCAAAATTATCCCTCTCCACCCCTGAGAGATTAAAGAATTTTAAATATAATTTAGGATACTGTGGGTAGAAAGTTGTCATCATTTTCAAAGTCTGGATAACAACTATATCCAATACCAGAAACTGATCTGGACTAATTAACATTTTGACTTAAAATAACTACCTATTAATTTTGTCAATAAGTAGATTATAATTCTTATCAATCCTTCCATCTATAATTCATCCTATTTTTAAATCAATGTTAAGAATGTATTTAAGGGCCATTAAATTCACATTGAAAATGATTCTATAAATCTACTCTCAAAACATTTATAGTGTCATATTGATCAATAAAGGGGCTTTTAATTATCTTTGTATCTTAAAGATATATATTTTTTCAGCATTCTTTTTTTTATTTAGGACATAACTTTTTTATAAGGTGCCAGCCCTATTATATAGTTAGCCTTGGGAGAAATTATATTGCTTTATAGAGATTCAATAAATAGCCAAGTAAAACATTTTTCTTTCCTGTCCAAGATATCTTTGAGGAAGTGATTTTCCAAAGGACAAGTGTTAGCTTAAAAATAAAACAAACAAAAGAAGTAAAATCATCTTGTCAGTGATTGGCCAACTTCTCTGAGTACCTGACTTGAACAGAAAAGAAATCAGGCAAGAAGCCTTGAAGAAATACACATTAGTAACTGTCACTGGTTCTCTCAAACTGGAGAAAGACCTGTTCTCAGAACAGGTCAAACAAAAGTTTAAAAACTATAAAAATGACATTTATCTATCCTAACCTAGGCGTAAGTTCTCCTGATTATTTCAAGTGTGAAGGGAAAGTAAGTTTGATAAATGCTTGGATGGAGGTAGTTTGGCTAAATCTGTGATTTCTCTCCAAGTCAAAATCCTTACTTGATGTTTCCTTTGTGACTGAGCCTCAACAGGTATTGTTTGAAACCTCAAAACTGTAAATTTAGTGTGTCTCGGTTTTTAATTTCTATCTCAGACAAATGTTTCTTCTCCGTAAAGTATTTATTTTGTGAAATAAGCAGTGGTACACTGGTTAATGTTTTAACAATTGGCTCTCCAGGAATAGGGGGAGCCCAGATTTGTGGCATGTTCCAGTTTCCTTGGTGTAAATACTCCCACCAGGACTGATTTCAGGCTGAAAGTATAGTTGGAAAGAGCTGGGCAAGCGGGCTCCAGCACACCACCGAAAATGAATTATGTCTATCCTGACATTACCATACAGTTCCATGACAATTTTAATCTGGGTTGTACCAAAAGCCACCTCATCCAAGTTGAAAAGAATTTACTTTTCTATTCTTACAAAAAAGATTAATGTTTAGCCACAATCAACTGCAAATCCTTTGAGGAAACAAAGGGGGTAACAAATGGAATGGCTTCTTAAAGAACAAATTCTATCATACGAATCTTTTGCAATAACTCCAGGCCAGACCTAGAAGTTTTTATCCACCTTGATGGCAGGAAGGCTGTCTTGCCCACTCAGTGTGGTTATCAAAAGACTTGTCTCCATCTTGTTTAAAATCAGGTACCCACCTCTCAAGAAATTTACAAGCTAGTCATGGTTATTAGTTGCAGAACAAAGAAATGCCCTGAAACAGTTGATAAATGGTGACCTGGGTCCAGTTTAAAGTTGTCATCAGTAGGGCCTGACCATATTGTGTAATGATGTGTGAGGAGTAGTAGGCATGACTCCTACAAAAAAGAGGTTGGATGACTTCTGAAAATTAATCATGAAATAATAATGGCTCAGTGACGCATTCACTATCAGCCCATAAAATACCAGACATTTGTTCATTTTCTCAAAGAAGACCAAAACATGAAGCCACTAGGGAACTAGCTATCCTAAAATATCTTCTTACACCACTTTCTTCTGGATTGTCAGGTTCTTCCTCACTTAATTCTTACAAATCAAGCCTGAACTAATGTTTTCTGAGTGAAGAAAATGGTTTGGTGCTTTCAGTGAAATTGCATGTTCTTATAATATAACTTATTGGTTATATTATATATATATGCATATATAGATACATATATTTAATGCACAGTTCCATATCTTTGTTGAAAGAACCCAGTGTGTTTTGGAAGCCATAATTCTTTCATGTACCCTTGAGAAAGAAATATCATGTATATTCTATAGAATATATTATTTCAAGAAAATGAATGACCCTTCCTATCTTCCTTCATTTTCAAAGACTAGCAAAGAATATTACCATATTTAAATATTACATTAATTAAATATTTAATTTCAGAATGTTTAAAAATCTTTGGTTTGTAAATATACACTTGCTAGTTATCAGAGTGTTGAATAAATTTTATGTTAAGCAAAACAAGGATAATTTTGACCCTCAGGGTAAACCACCTGGGAAAAGATTCCAGCTTCAGCTTTCACTAGCTGACATTCAAAATTCTCCTTTTATAATTAAAAAATATTATTTCTCCATTGCTACCTTATAACATGAAATTTTACCATTTTTTAAAAATTTAGAATTCTTAAAATGTGCATTATTACTGCAGAAAATTGGAGTAAAACTAAACTACGAGGTTGGTGACAGAATAGGTATAACAGGCTCTCGGTTTGTCAAAATAAAATAATTACACTAATTTAGCAATAATAACTCACAGACAGTAAGCTTAATCTATAAACACTTAGCTGAGCCAAAAGAAGTCAGAACAGTTATGTTTTCCTATTATTAAATTCTGTAATTTAAAAATTCCCTAGCCAAAAGGGAGATTCTGTTGACTCTGTTTATCTAAACAAAGAGCCATTTCTTTTAGATGACTGGGATCTCACCTTGCCAGGAGTTTGGGGCCTCAAGCAGGAGGGAGCCTTCCCACAGTCAGATCCTATGCTTAAAGCTTACTGACACAACCACTAAGACACACTCAGCTCCACAGAATGACCTGATGCCCTAACTGGCAGAACGGGCCTCTGACGTCAAAGAAAGGCAAATAAGGGTAATATATTAGTATGTGATCTTTTTGCTGATGTGCCTGTTCATGAAAGACAAGAAATTCTAAAGAATCAAAAAATAATGATAAGCATAGTCACATAATTCAACAGAGTTATGGAAAGGTTTTTTTCCCAGAGCATAAAAAAGTGTGTGGAGTAACACTCTGGATAGTTTTGAAGAGAACAATAAAGGCAGATATAAAACGTGCATGAGCTGAGGAAGCAAGGCAATTTATAATCTTTCCTATGGGAAGGTTTGTATTTTCATTCTTTAGACAGGATGTACTTAAGTAGAGGCCGCTAGTTGCCTGTAGTTATCTTGCCTAGAAATCGTGTGTGATTTTATAGTCACATGGTATATACCATAAATTATGCAGCCACTTATAAATACAGTAAACGTTACGTGAAAGGGGATGGATAACAACAAAATTTTATTTTTACATAGCACAGATTTGATAAGAAACTATTTCCCCTGCCAACTGTTATTATATAATTAAATCTGTTTTTCTCTGGAGGGCTAGGGAGGCTCCCTATATATAAATAATGGAGTAAAACTTTAAAAAAAAAAGTATATTTTAAAGCTATCATTTTCAAATAAAATCTCTTGCTTAAAATATTAGCAGTACTATATTACAATTTCAAGTGAGTCACAAAATGAAAATGGTAAACATTAAAACAGTACAGACAGTACCTGAAAGTAAATGCTTTGCGTTCTGAAATTTCATTTATAAATAGGTTGTATGGAACTTAGAACACCTTTTTCCACAGAAACAATACTGAATAAGGTGATTCCAGGCCTAGGCCAACCCACAAATATCCACTTAGCCTGCAATGTTCGTGAAACAGCACTTAACGGTACTGCTAGCTCTGAAGAAGCACAGGTAACAAGGTTTCTATATGAAGTAATTCAGAGTTCCAATTTGAGAACCAGATACATCTCCTGTGCTCTGAACATGTGTTTCTCAAGGGCCAAGAGATTGTGGCTCATGTGAACATTGACAAAAGGTTTTGTAGTGTTAGAAAAAGGAGTAAGAGTTAAGTGTCATCACTTGCTAATCAAATGCTCCCCAGTATGTCCTCAACTGCAAAACAGAAGTGACAACACCTGCCCAAGATCCTTCAGAGGTTTGCTGTGAGAATTAAATGAGGTGGAATACAAAAAAAATTTACACTGTAAGCCATAAAGATGCTGCTCACCTTGCAAGGTGGATAGTCTTCATTTGGCAGTACTGGGGAGGTTATGTGACTTGTCCAAGGTCACAGGGTAAGCTGGTGAGAAGCCAAGAGAAGAAGACAAGGACTCTTGGCTTCTGATCCATCTCCCTCTGCACTAGACCTGCAGTATCTAACACACCCTTTCAGTAATATTTATCGAATCCTTACTGGGCACAGAACCAAAGAAGGTTACACAATAATATTAGCATATTTTGAGATGATTAAGCTGAACTTAAGATAACCAGGAAGTAACCCTGGCCTTACCTCTGACTCTAGGACTTTTTTTAGATATTCACATACCCACTTTCCATTTAATAATCTCTCATTAAACTAGGAGAAACAATGTGGCTTCTCCGGTCTTCCTCTTAGGAGAATCGATGAAGTTCTGTATAAAACTGTGAGTCCCTTACGCAAAAAGGGAAAAACTGCTTACTTTTATTAAAGTATAGTTGACAATTTGAAACATTTTATGTAAAGAGATAATGAACTAAACCAATACTTTATTTCATTTTTAGGGATTACTATGTCCAATAGTTAGAGCTGTAATATAAAAATTAGAATTATGTTTTGATTAATTTCTATTATATTAAAATTATTTACATCTATGAATGTTTGTTGCTATATGATCTATTTCTTATAATTGATTATATTAAATCTAACTTGGTCTTACACTCTCTTTTAAAATTTTTAAATTTTTTCAGTCTATTTTTCTATTTTTTTAATGATTTTATAATAAAGGTCTTTTTGATAGCTTAAAAAAAAGCCATTGATTATACACTTTGTTTTTTTTTTGTTTTTTTTGTTTTTTTTGTTGTTTTGATTATACACTTTGGATAGATCATATAGTATGTGAATATAACTCAATAAAACTGCTTAACAAGCAAATAATAATTGTGCAAGAATAGCCAGAAATAGCAGCTATGTACAACAAGGGAAACAGAGACATTGAGAAGGAGGAATTTCCTTGTTTGTTTGTCTGCTTTTTATTTATTATTATTATTACTGAAATACTGAAAATGCTTTAATAATGACTGAGGTGATGAATGCACAACTATGTGATTATACCAAATACCACTGATTGTACACTTCACTTTATTAATCTGTATCAATAAAGTTGATTTGTTTAAAAAAAATAGGGTGGGTTGGGGGAAAAATACACCAAAAGTAAGATTAAAAAAAAAAGCATACTAGATCTGTCTAAATTATTTCTAAATCTGATAATGATACTCTTGACTTTAAAAAAAATAGTAACTAAATGTTTCCCACATGTTTATCACAGTTATGGGGATTTATTTGGTTTATAAGGGGAAGAATAAGGTGGGGAATACTGGAATAGAAAGGGAGACCCAGTCCAGGTTTCTCTTAAAAGTCACTGTTGTTATCAATATCTGATTTTATGATATGCCTTTATGCAATTAAATGAAAATAATTCTTGCACTATTCAAAGAAAATGCTGATGTTAAGCAGTGGCCCCCAAACATTATAGTGTTAGGACCCATTTAGACTCTTAAAAATTATTGAGGGGAGCAGATGTAGATCAAGCAGTTGAGCGCCTGCTTCCCATGTACAAGGTCCTGGGTTCAATCCATGGTACCTCCAAAAAAAAATATTGAGACACCCCAAAGAACTTCTGTTTAGATGGATTATATCTACCCACATTACCATATCACAAATTAAAATCAAGAAATTTTAAAGACATTTATTCATTAATTAATTTAAAAGTAGCAATAAACCCATTATATGCTAACATAAATAACATATTTTATGAAAAATATCTATATTTTCAAAAGGAAAAAAACTTTAGTGAGAAGAGCCAATTTTTTACATTTTTGTATATTTCTTTTTTAATTGAAGTCTGCTAGATTCTCATATCTCCTTCTGCATTAGATCTGTTGTGATATGCTGTTTTAGTTGTAGAATATGAAGAATTCCAGCCTTACAGAAAGGTGTTTGGAAAAGGAAGGAATATTTTAACAGCCTTTTCTGATAATTGTGGATATTCTTCTTTGATATATACTAAACCTTGATGATTAATCATTTCTTAAAGGTCATCTGCAACATGAAATCTGAAACCATATCAACGAACTTGTCTTATTCTGTACAATCATGAGATAATGAGAGTAAAATAGGTTTGACCTTGTGGCTCCTCTGAAAGGGTCTTGGGGACCTGTGGGGTTCCAAGACCATACTTTCAGAACCTCTTCTTCAAATACACAAGCTGTCTCATGATGTGTAATTGTTGCAGTAAGAGAGCTGATATATGAAACTTAAGGAGCAAACCAAATGAATTCACTGATTCTAGCAGCAAAAACAGGCATGCATAGAGGAGTGGATGTCCTGGGTCAGTAGTTGGTGGAGATTGGAGCAGAATGGCTGATGGGTGGGAATGAATTGAAGCAGATAGTAGGCATTGCTACTGCCAGGAGTGGTGTCCCTGATTTGTCTCTCTTGGTAAGTAGGCTCAGTGTGTGCAGTATGCCAGGTTGGTTTGAAGGGCAAGGGCTGATTGTGAACAATCATGATACAATAAAAATGTCTTTACAGTGTACCCAAGGATCTTCATGTATTGCTGAAAGAGTTACCCTTTCTGAGATGTTCAGACCATTATGGTACATGCAGCTACTGTTCCTAGGCTCTAATTTGGGCCTTACAGTGCCTGATTTCCAGCACCCATTTCCAAATGAAGGTGGACTATGGGATGAATAGATTGGTTTGTACTTGATCTTTCTTCCACTCCTTTATAAGGTTGCTTCACCTTGCTCCTTAAGTTTAGCCCCTCACACCCAAAGCCCTGACACCCAGGTGGATGAGAGTGGATACAGCTCCCTTCAATGGGCCAGTCAAGAAAACTCGTGTTTTTCAGTCTTCTTGTCCAAATTTCCTTTTTGCTTGTTCTTAGCGTAGCATGACAGAGAGCGTGGAAATAAGTCATTTTCATACTATTAGCACATTTAGGAAACAAGCTTCTACAGTAATTAAACTAATGAAGATGACCCTAGATTGAAGAAACAGCAATTAGAGTTGACTGAATAGGTATGAGGGGAAATGAAGACATTCACATTCAAAGAAAGATGAGATTTTTAAATAAGAGATAAAATTAATAACAGTCCAAACTGTATTGAGCAGGAAAGAGCCTCTAATGACTGAAGATGACTTGGAGATATGCAGATTAGTTCATCATATTCAAATGAATTTAAAAAATGATGTTATCCCATCATGAAAATATGGGCATTTAGGGACAACCTCCCAAAATTGAAAAATTACAAGAAACTGGTTAACTATATGCAACCTAAACCATAATGGAAAGGCTTTTCCTTGAAAAAAGAAAAAAAATGTATTTTTTTAGGTAAAATTTTAATTTAGTTTAGTTTAGTTGTTATTTTCTAAACACCAACAGTCAACTTTCAAAATAACCATTCAAATCCTTTGCTATTCAGAAATGCAATTGGGAAACCAATGGAAACTCTACTCCAGCAATGTAAGGAACCAACTGCTGCCCACCAGGCTTGCCTCAGCAAAGGGTCTGAGATCTGAGGTCAGTCAAGGGAAAGGCACAAACTGAAGGTTTTCTATTCCAAGGCAGATCTGTCTACTCTGGTCTACTTGCAGTGACAACAGCCATTGCTGATTTGTTTCCCCCAAACTCAATGTGTTAGCAGAATCTAGTATGACAGATTCTCTTTTTAAACTCCCAGAAACTCAGAGGCCAAAACTAGAAGGGAAAAGGCTAGCATAAGGAAGAATTTCTTCAAATGCCTTTTCTAGGCTATGAGTTTTGATCAAAGATTGGGACCTGGGACTGCTCAGGGAATTTTGCCCACTCCAGGAGGCGACTGTCATTTGCCAAGTAGAGCGGAGAGCCCTGTGAAGTCTCAAAGGCCACTAGTAGGAGAAAGAAGTAATATGCTTGTTGTTGTTACTATTAATAAATAAGGCTCTGTGAATAAAAGGGGAAAAGGACCATGATGTGATTAATATTAATTCTTTGAATTTTTTTGTTTTTTTTTCCTTTAAAATCCATCTCTAGACAAGATTCAAAGGCTCCCTTTTATGATTTAATGTACTATATTTCTATGCCATTATTATACATAGCCTTGAGTAATCACAATTAATATGATTTCTATTGCACAAATTTAACATTCTTTAAACTCTAATTATAATCATGTTGGTTTTTAATCATTCTTATTAGGTGAAACCTTGAACAAACAGGTAAACCTATCTTGGGTCCTAACAGGTTCTTATTTTAATTACTACAGATTTGGGCATATCCGGTGATGAAGAGAGAGAGTGAGAGAGAGAGAACCAAAACTTACCCCTTTTCCAGCTAGCTGTGAGGATTTTTTAATTTTCTTTCTCCATACTCATGCCTAAAAAATGCACTGGAGCTGAGGTATTGCAAGACTGTGCCAAATTCAAACTATTATATCATTGACCATCAGCTATTTCACAGGAAAACTGAACTGTCTGACCTTAAAAAAGTAATCAGAATGGACTTTTATAGTAGTAAGACTTTATCAACAGTGACAGTGTTATATGCAATTTGGCTCAAAAAAAAAAACCCCAACAAAACAAAACACTGAAAGCTTCAGAAATTAACCTTATCACAGAAAACATTTAGCTATCAGTAAATATCCAGCCATAAAAGCACAGAACCAACGATCAGAGAAATGTGCCAAAAAATGAATACTTTTCAGAGCCTGAGTGGAGAGAAGAGTAAGAGCTAGTGTCAGCACCTGCAATGCCAAGTCAAGTTAGCTGGTAAAGTCTCCGGTAAAGAAAACGCTTTTCTGGGATGACAAATGGGTACTCTGTGAGCTCTGGGGCCTAGAGACGCTTCTCGACAGATAACTCTGTGTCTTCTTTACATTGTAAAGTTCAGTCTACATTTTCGTAGAAATACATTCTACTCATTTGAAATGAAAATGCTGATTTGGCCACATTGCAGTTTCATTCTGATTTGAAGAAATGAGCCTCAGCTTGTTTGGAAGAGAAAAATGCTACAACAACACTGCTTCCTTTTGAAACTTTCATTACATATTCAGAACAGAATGCAAGTGATCTAGTTTTGGAAGAGCAGGAGTCACATTTACAATTAAAAACAAAAACCTGGCTGTAGAAAGATCAAAAGACAAAAGGAATTCACTAACTCTCTGAGAGTTAGAAACACAGTATACATAATCAAATCACCTGAGATATTTGACTTAATATCAGCAGTGACAAGAAAAGAAGATTTTAAAGGTCATAGTAGGCTCCCATTTTTCAAGGAGCAAATAAATTTCTTACTATGAAAAGAAAACCAAAAAGGGATGGTGATTTCACTTTTATTTCAGACACTGAATAATGTCTTAGATCCTGAACATTCCAACAAGATATTCTGCATAACTTTGCTAACTTTTGCTGTCAGTCTGATTCATGAAGGACTTAACTAACTTTTCTTTCCTTGACAGTCAAAATGGGTCCACTCAGAATAATCATGTAGCAGAGAAAAGTGCCCTTGCCAAGAGGAGTCTGTAATTACATACTGGTCAGTGACAGCTATTTCTTTCGAACCAGTGTCCTCTTAAACTCACCTTCCTCTACAGATATCATAAATAAGCCCTCCATAAGAGCATTCAGAAGCCAACAAATAAGTTATTCTCCACAAGTAAACCATCAGGAGCAGACAGACCCTACCTTTGGTGATCATATTAGCAGCTATTGCTGCTGTAACAAGTGACCACCAAGTTAGTGGCTTAAAAGAGCATGAATGTATCACTTTACAATTCTGGAGGCTTTTTCAAAGGACCGAAATGGGTCTCACAGGGCTAAAATCAAGGTGTGAGCAGGCATCCCCTGGAGACTCTAGGGGAAAATCCATTTCCTGGCCTCTTCCAGCTTCTAGAGGCTACCACATTCCTTGGCTTACAGCCCCCTTCCATCTTTAAAGCCAGCAATGGCCAGTTGAGTCTTTCTTGCATCATATCACTATGACAGTGACTCTTCTTCTGCCTCCAAATTCCTCTTTTAAGTCCTCTTATAAGAACTGGGCCCACCCATATAATCCAGGATAATCTTCCTACTTTAAGGTCAGCTAAGAACTTTAATTCCATCTGCAACCTGAATTCCCCCTTGCCACATAACAACATATCCACAGGTTCCGAGGATTTTTTGGAGAGGGCACAGGTACAAAGACTAAAACAAACATCTTACCTTCAATACTTTTTCAACAAAAGCATTCTGTCTCTTGGAAAGTGCCTTTTACTTATTCTTACTATGTGAATTCCACACACCCCAGTGAGGAATTTCCCTCTAAAGTAGAGCTCCCTGAGCTCCATTCCCATTTCTCTACAACTGCCTATCAAGAATGTTCACTTGGCTGACAGAATCTGTTCTCTTCTGCTCTATTCCCTGACCTCAGCTCTGTCCCCTCTTCCCACCAACTGATAACCTGGACTTCGCTGAACTCAGCTCTCCTTTTATGCCTAGTTTCTGTTGGGGCCTTGTGCTCCCCTGATTCCAGTGGTAAGAGTCTTTCCACTGGGCCCTGTGGGATCTCCACGGGCCAGGCTACACCCTGCCTCAGCCCCACCTGGCAAGGGGGATCACACATCACAGTGAGGGATTTCCCCTTCTTGGGTAGCACCAAGGACAGTGTTGGCAAATGAGTGAAGATATGCTGATCACCAGCGTACCTTCCAAGCATTTCCATGGTGAAGAAAAATGCCAACCCATGGATTCCCCTCAGCCACCAAATAAAAGGAGGGGTTATCAAAAATCTTTGAGCAGATACCCTGCAGCTTGCTAAATTAAGAACTTGCCAAGCCACTAAATCTTTTTGGACTTTGAAAATTAAATCTTTAAAACAGATATTATGAAAAGAGATTTCATGGAAAACCCCAAGGAAACATGCCGAATAAATGGTGAAGTCTGGTGATGATTTCTAGAACACGGAGCCCAAACAACAGGGCCCGCATCCTTCACCTTTCTGTGGCTGCGCCTCGGCCTCAGAGAAGTGCCAGGCAGCATCAAACCCAGCCTGACTGCCCAGAGGGCAAACTCCCTCCACAGGCTCAGCTCTGCCTCTCACGGAGGGACGAGTCAGAAGCAGGCAAATGCCACAGATTAAGCAGCACCAAGCAACATTTTGCAAACAGTTCGTAAACATGAATGTCATATGAATCTGCAGTGGCCAATCAGGATGGTAATGTGCTCTCTAATCCTGAACTCTCACTACTGGACACCAGGTGAAACAAGCTCATGGCACGTGCAAACACACATACTCACACCAGAAGTAAAACACAGAGGTCTGCGTTCCTTTCCTCACGGTGGAAAGGACTTACTTCATATTTCCTTAAAGAAGAGGCTGCTCCTTAAACTTATTTCTACATCCTTCTCACTCTCCCAGGACTTAGAATAGCCTAGGGTAAAAATGGGCACCTAATAAGTACTGTGGACATGAATTTATTATTGTTTTCTCCTAAATTAGTCTGTCTTCTCCAGGGCAGTCAGAGGAATGAGAATAACTCCTTTTAACTATGTAATAAGAATGGTGTAAAGTATGGGTTCTTTCAAAAGCCTGTACATGTAAAGGCAGTCATAGTATAAGTGAAAATTCTGTAAAATAATTTTTAAAGTTATACTGTATGTGTGTCTAATGCTCCAAATCTTTTTTAAGAAAATAGTTTTCTTCACAGAGATGTTTATGACAACATTAATTACAATGGTCAAACCAAACAATGGAGCAATAAAGTAAATTATTATAGCCATTACAATTATATATATAAAGAGATTCTAACGATAAGACATATAATATACTATCATTTTTTAAGGGGAAAAAGGAAGTTGCAATGTTGTTTAAATGGTATGAACAAAAAGATAAAAAAATAGTATGTAAGAAAGAGCAAACTATTAACAGAAATTATGTTTGGATGGTGGGATAAAATTTTTTTCAATTTAGGCCTATACATTTTCTAAATGTTCTATAATAAGCATACATTGCCTTTATAATAAAAATGAATTTTTTTAAACATTAAAGTATCTGAGTAGTCTCAGAGACATGTTCAATATTGACTGTCCACCTTCTGCAAGTTTGCCAGAGTTTCTTAAGCATTTACTGCATGCCAGGCACGGTACCAAGTGCTCCACAGTCATCATCTCTTAATCTAAGTACCACTCTAAGAGGAAAGCA
>PVKH010007442.1:0-20223 GCA_004027955.1 Chaetophractus vellerosus | reverse complement strand
ACCCTTTGCCCGCCCTCCAGCTTAACCTGTCATTTCTAATTGTGCCTTACCAAACGTGAACGTTCATCATGAAAAGCTGCAGGAGTCTATTGTAATTTTCAGAGCAGAAGATGGGTGTTCCTGAACCAGAGGCATGTTCAAAGGCAGCTCACAGTTTCAGAGAAGGCATTGGAAGACATGTATCTAGACCTAAGTCTTCTCTCCATTTCTTGTCTTTCACCAAGTCGCTTTCTCTGAACCTCGCTTCTCATCCGTTCTTACTACCCATACCATACTCAGAGCTTTCAAAGGTTCCTTCCAGTTTGTAGGTGGCTGCATATTGGCCCCCTCAAAATCTCAGGTCCTACTCTGTGGAATATTTAAATCTTACCTTATAAGGAAAAAGGAGATTTGCCAAGTGATCAAGGAATTTGGCATGTAGTGATTATTTATCCTGGGTTATCTGGGTGGGCCCTAAATTCAATCACACTATGAGAGTGGCAATGGGAGATCACATCACCTTCTCTTCTGGGTGTGTAAAGACTGAGGCAGAGATTAGAGTGATGTGGCCACAAACAAAGGGTTGCAAGCAGCCACCAAAACCTGGAAGGGATAAGGAATGAATTCTCCCTAGAACCTCCAGAGGGAGTACGGCCCTGTGGACACCTTGATTTTGATCCAGCGAAACTGTGTTGCACTTCAGACCTCCAAAACCATTGGGAATAGATTTGTGTTGTCTCAAGCCACCGAGCTGTGCTGATTGGTTGCAGCAGCCATAGGACACTAATACACAGCTCTGAGTACCTCTCACCCATTCTTACTGCCCATCTGTTCAGCAAGGCTTATAATCTCCCTGGTGTTTGTTCTGAAAAACAAGTACTTGTCTGTCTTTAAGCCTGTGCAAAAGCTAAGTATTCGTTTAGTCTCACCTCTATTCCTTTTGACTTGGCATGTGTTTCTGTGATCACCACCACTACAATGCAGCCTCCTCCCTCCTTTATATTGGTTCTTGCTGCTGCTGCTGTTATCCTACCTGAAAGTTTCCAGTCAAGTCTCCCATATCAGAGAAGACAGTTCATTTAATGGCCTTGATTGCTTTAGTATGTGAATAAAGAAGACCTTTACATTTATCCGTTAGCACTGTGGTCATTAAAATAGTTACCGAGCACCGCTATGCACCAGCACGTGGCCACCGTAAGGAACGTGATAGGTAAAGATCCCTCCTCTTATGGAGCTGGCATTCTAGTGGGCCACACGCCCCCAAAAAGCTTTTATATCTATGCTCAAACTTCAAATTGCAGCAGATTTCTGATTCCCCAAGATTGCTACCAGAGGATCTGATCCATGGAGGAACTTGCTCACTGAATACTCCCTGGGCTGAACGTCTACAACGGATATTGGGAAACAATTTTAGCTCTAAAGACAACCGTAGGGGCCAAGCAATATAGAACTCATGTTATCTCAGGGAAAACAGCAAAGGAATGGTCCCTCTTACATTTCCCTACATTCCACCAGGATGTGGGTGTGCTCACCTTACTCCCAGTCAGTTCAAAGCTTTGGGAATTGAGAGTACTGAAGGAAAAAAAGCATTACAGGGGAGAAGGAAGAATATTCTAATGTCCCCTGTCGTTTAATGGTATCTTTATCACTGCTGCAGATCCCAGTTGCTCTCCAAAGGGAAAAAAAACAAAATAGCACTAACTCCATGATTTCTTTCCTCCAACACATCAGTAACTCAATTCCTGCTCTGAAATGGTGCCACCACCCATTGGTTGCTCAGGTTGAAGACCTTAGTCATCTCTGCCATCCCTCTTCCCTTTGTGTTCCACTTCCAGGCATCGTAAAGTTGTTGACAATATGTACAAAATTTTACCGCTTCCTACTACTTTCCCTCCACCGAGTCCAAGGCACTATCATCTCTTGTTTAGACCAACATAATAGTACCTGACTCCTCTCCTTGCTCCTGTCCTTGAGTCCCCACCCCTAGGCTATTCTCCATGTAGTGACCAGAATGATTCTTTAAATACAAAAGAGGATGCCCAAACTATCCCTTGCTTAAAACTTTCCAGTAAGGGCGCACATGTAGCTCAAGTGGTTAAGCACCTTTTTCCCATGTGTGAGGTCCCAGGTTTGATCCCCGGTACCTCCTAAAAACAGAAAGAAAAAACAAACCAACTTGGAGGAGCCAGTTTAGCTCAGTGGGTGAGCAACAGCTTCCTACATGCAAGGTCCCAGGTTCAATCTCCAGCACTGGTACCTGTTTAAAAAAATCCTTTCAGTTGCTATCCATCCCATTCAGAATAAAATCCAGAGGTCTCACCAAGGCCTATGAGTCCCTGTACAATCTGGCTTCTGACTTTTCTCAGACCTCATTTCCTCCCCCACTCTCACCACTTCTGCCAAGGCTTCCTAGACTTCCTGCCATTCCTCTAATTGTTGTGACACTTCTATTCCCTCATCCTTCCTTCTGGTGGCTGTTCCAGTGGCAGCTCTTCAGAGAGGCATTGCCAACCACTCTACAAGGCCTCCATCCTTCTAAGAGGGTGCCCTGTCTGCCCACCCCCTGCTTTTCTTTTCAGAGCACGAATTGCCTTCTGATGTCATATTGATATTTATCAGTTTATTTGTATAATGTCTGCCTTTCATACTAAGTGGTAAGTTCCGTGAAGGCAGGAGCCACTGCTGGTCTCTGTCGTCCTGGCACCCAGCGTGATGGCAGGCGCATAAGAGTGCCCAGTATGTACCTGACAAAGGAAAGAAGGGAAAAGGGCAGGAGGGAGCACACCGCAGGGGACTTTAAACTGCCTCCAAACCCGAAGAGACTTTGAGCCTATGAAGGGCGCAGCAGCCTGGGTCACCTAAATACCATCTGTGTCCATTATGGGCCATCATAAAGCTTAACTGGTGTTCCTTTTTAGAAAATGAGTTCATTCTTTGCTCCTTGATCCCTCCCCGTTTGGTCCCCTGGCTGTAGAGCAAGGTGGCCAAGAAGCCTTGTGAGGAAAGGCCGAGACTGTGATGACTGTCTGCTCCTCTGTTCTTTCCCTGATGGTGGTCTTCCTCTCCACCAACATGGTTTCCAGACACTTTCTAAAATCTTTGTTTTATGTGGCAACGTTTGCCTCACTCTTACTAAGTCCTTAAGTCCTGGCTCACACATTCTTCATGCAGTGATGGCTTCCCAGTGCCCAGACTAGGTTAGGATGCCAGTTCTGGGATCCCAAACCTGCCCTTCCTTAACACTCCTTGCCCACGTGTAAACATTTATTATTATCTGCCTTCACTGTGAGTCTGAAAGCTCCACGACAGCAGCGATTCTGTCTGTGTTCATCATTAAACCCAGTATAATTAATGAAGTGGCAGGTCCATAGTAACCGATTAATAAAATGTTGAATTAACAATTGAGTTTTTTATTATAAGTAACTTCAAATCCTTTAAGGAAATTGTGTAAGTGGCAAAAAGATGTGGTTGGTGATTACTTACCATTTTCCTGATCCTACATCTAAAACGGCACTACACTTATGTGGATATCTTTTTATTTCATGGTAGCAGAAAGTGGTAGACTAGGAGATTGGTAGGGTAGTTTGCTGCTGGAAATGGTCTAGTTACTGTGAAAAATTGAGAACTGTAAACCTGGATGACGATGCTTAAGCCATCCGTGGAAGTGAGTGAATATGATTTAGTTCGTAAGATTCTCAGTGTGCAGATGTCATGATCTTTTGTAGAAGTTGTTTTATCAGGAGGTTCTTCTATCCATTTTACCTTTATCTTTCTTCCTGGAGTCTAAACCTTTTATTTTTCTAACTATAAAGATAAAGCACAATTGAGGGTATAGTTCCAAGTGTAACAGAAGAAAAAGGAAAAACTTTCATGTTTTAAATATTCTTTAACTTTTCCATTTTCCTTTCTAAAAAAATGGAAATGATGGTGATGATGATCGTGATGATGATAATCTGTGTTCTTGGGATTTGGATAAAACAATTTGAAACGCCCAGTATTAAATATGTGAAAGCTCATAGACACATCTGTTTGTATCACACAGCCTGAAATGCAGACTTTTATAACTGACAGAGTTCTGTACATGCATATTCAAACAATGCTGTTAACCCCCTTAGGTAGAGGTAGCTTTCCAGTAGGGCTTACCTTTCCACAGTTTGACCATGCATATCCGTTTATGGGTGGACGAAAACTAGAGGTTTTCAGGGGGGCCATTAAAGAAAAGCTGAGCCAAGTGCACAGGAATGAAACCCTTACTCTGACTTAGCACTATGCCCTTAGCACAGATCTTGCCATTGCTTCAGCATCTCCGGCTATGGAATGTCACAGCTTATAAAACCTTTGCCCGAACAACTGGGAACCAAAAGGGGTAGGAATGATCTGCACTATAGTGTTGGGATGAATTTAGATCATCTGAACTCCAGGGAGATTTTTATCCTGTCTTTATAAGTTTAGGGCATAAATAAAGAACTGGCTTTCTGTTATTTGAAAGCCAGTTATCCACATAATCCCATTCTGTGTTTTCCTAATGAAAACACAGATCTGACAGTGAACATTTGAAAGCAGAGTTGTCCTGGTAGCCTGGGATTTGGGTGCACCATTCTCTTCTCTTCTTCCTCTCTACCTTTAACTGTATCACTGTTCAGGAAGTAGGAAAGGGAAAGGAACGGAAATTTAAAGCTATGTGTCTGACTTCCTAAAAATGTTCTAAGTTCCAGTCATGAGGCCCATGGAAGTTTGTATTAGTTTTCTGATATTGCTGTAACAAATTTCCACAAACTTAAAAAAGACACACATTTACTGTTTCATAGTTCCAGAGGTCAGAGGTTCAAAATGGGTCATACGGGGCTAAAATCAAGGTGTTGGCAGAGCTACATTCCTTCTGGGGAAAATGCATTTCCTTGACTTTTCCGATTTCTAGGGGCCACCCAGATTCCTTGGTTTGTGGCCACATCCCTCTGACCTCTGCTTCCATGGTCAATCCTCTCTCTCTCTGACTCTCCTCTCTCTCGTCCTCCCCCCCCCACCCCGCCCCATAAGAACCTGTTTGATTAGAATGAGCCCACCTGGATAATCCAGGAGATTCTTCCATCTCAAGATCCTTAACTTATCACATTTGCAAAGTCCCTTTTGTCATGTAAGGTAACATAGTCACAATTTCTGGAGATCAGGACAGGGTCATTTTGGGGGGTCATTATTGTAGACGGAAAGACCCTAGAGGGAAATTTGAACTACTTGAGTGTGCTTTTGTCCTTTCCTTCCTTTCTCATGGTCTGCTGGATGTTGCATACCTGTGCTGTGGCTTCCTAGGAGGCCCCTTTCCCCATCTTTCCTTCTTGCACTTAGAGATTTTGCTGATTTTCACACCATTGCCCCACCACACACATGCACACACCCCTGATCTCACCTCCTTGCCAGGCACTGGTCCAACGCCAAGTCTGCATGGGTGTAGTTCTCATCAACACTACCCATCAAGTGTTTCTGACCCCAACCCCTACCTTGCAGACACATGATGGGATTACAATTCCTGGCAAATTTGTGGGTGGAAAGGGCCATTGATTGGGATTGGCCAGTGATTTATGAGTGATTCTGGGCTGAATGTTTCACTGATGGTATGAGACCTTCCAACACCTTTTCTTTACCCTCTGACAGAAAGTGATCAGCGATGCTCAAGATGCGTGGACTTGAAATCAACATGTAGAATGAGTGTGATCTACACTTTGTTGTTTTGAGCCACTGATATTTTATATTTTCTTGTAACTGCAACAAATAATTTACTCTCTTATGTAGTTGGCAAGGCGTAAAGGGAGAGAAAAAGAGAAGAGCAAACAGCACAGACTGCTTCTAATTGGTTGTTCCTTTCTCTGATTTTTGTCATACACAGGCACATAGGCCTTCAGGTTCTTCTGAGGAAAATGCCCAGCAACCCTGTGTTTCAATTTTTGGGTTTTCATTTTGAGGGAGAGGGGAGGAGTTGAGTTTTATTTACATTTATTTTCTGAAATATATAGAATACACCCAAAAGCCATCAATCACATGTAGCTGACTCTATTCTTCAATCAAAATGGGAAAACATCTGCAGGCATGGTGCCCGGGGGTGGGGTGGGAGGAGAGAAGGGGGTGGGCCTTTGGGCATTTAGCAACTATCAGCTCTTCCCTCTTAGAATAGAAGTATGCTTGTTTCTGGGCATGCCCGGAGTGAGGAGGAGTTTGGGAATTCAGTGGAAGCCACAGTAGAAAGGAAAAGGTGCAGGTCCATGGGAAAGAAAGGGATGGGAAAGAAGCCAGGCCAGGCTGATGAGGGCCCAGGGTGCATGCACACCACAGGTACTCACGCCCCAGGCGCCTTGTTTCTGCACTCTCTGGATGCCCTCACTCTTCTCATTCCTCTCACCTTCAGTCCAGGTGGAGCCCCTGCCCTAGGTCGGTGATGAGGCTCAAGAAATAGGTCCCACCAGCTGCAGGTGGAACTCCAGCCTAAGGCCCAGGGGAAGGAGGGAGCTGGACACCTGCCGACTAAAACTGGAACTTAGATGCATGTTTCACAGAAACTTTATAGTAATCTGGCTTATATGTTGCTGGAGTTTCTGTGTAGCCACAGTTAGAGTATCCAGTTCTTCAGCTGGATTGTCAGCAACATGGGCTCCAGTGGGCTAGCCTGAGAACCCATCCCTCTGTGAAGAGCATTGTTTCTATGGAAAGGTGCAATCTGGCGCACAATGCAGGTGAAAATTTTAGCTAATGCGATGAATGGGTTAGATGGAGATTTGCTAGTATTTGATAAAAATTGGGGCTCTCTTTTGAATTTGTGTAATTTCTTCAGGTTGTCCATTCCTGTCAGCAAGAATAATGGAGGACCCCCTCTATTCAATGTCAGCTGTGTTTAGATGAAAATTTCTGTTGTGGCAGGATTAGTCAAGACCAGGATGGAAATCCTTCTCTAGCTATTGTTCATCTGCTTTTCCTTTTATTTCTTAAAACCCTGCAGGGCGAGCCCTGCTGAGACTTACTGACAAAAAGCTCGAGCGGATGGGGATTGCCCAGGAGAACCTCCGGCAGCACATCTTACAACAGGTGCTCCAGCTGAAGGTGCGAGAAGAAGTCAGAAACCTACAGTTACTCACACAAGGTATCCTGCTGCTTCCTAGCGGGTGGATAGAAGGGAAGTCAGAAAAGAAAACCTCACTGTCATGACACAGGGGAGCCAGGGAGGTTTTGTTCTTGTTTCTTTGCAGAATTTCCTTCATTTTTAAAAAAATCTGTAGATTTAAAGACTTCTTTCTTCTCAAACCTTCTCTTTTCCCTAGCTAACTTGAGGAAGTTAGCACAAGTAAGTAATGACTGCCCAAACAGAATTATCTGCACTAATTTCAACATCATTACATAGAGCTATACAAGTTGTACACTGCACAGTCTTAGAGGGTACCAGTTGCAAAGATCAGAACACGATTGTGCTCCCTAGAGTTATACAGTGTGCAGTTCACACCGTACAGTGAGCTCCTACCTATCTTAGTCTAACCACAGTTCTGAAGGGGTCTTGGAATTTGAATGATTTCATAGTTCATATGACCATTGGTACAAATGGGTTTTTTGTTGTGTTTTGCTGGCTAATGGGAAGAAAACTTTAAAAATATGCACACACATACACACTCACATGCTTTAGGGATAGTGAGAACCATATTTAGATCTCTTGAAAATAGAGTATATATTTTTAAAATAGGCTATAGAAAATGTAAAATTGGAATGCTAAGACTATAATTCTTAAGAGGAATCTTTAATAACATTTATATGATGAGAGTACTGAAGATCTTAAAATTGGAGAAGCAAGAGAATAAAGCTGGAGTTTGAAGAAAACCTTGTTATACTGTACTGTATGTAATTTGTATATTTATATAAGGTTTGGTTGATATGAACCACCATTGACTATAACTCTTTATTTTATTTTAATGCCAATATGCATCATTTTAGATGAAAGGAAGATAAAATATGTGTGTTTGAAAGTGTTGGGTATTTTTTTTCAACCTGCAGAATATTGTAATTGCATACATATTGATGCTGGAAGAATCTGGGTCAGCCAAGTTTCCCGTTATTGCATTTAGATTAACCCAGTAATAGTCCATTTGCCTAGAGGAAGTAATGTACTGCCTGATAGATGACTGCTCTGAAGGATAAATATAGACTTTAAGTGATATGAAAATAGTTTTGTTTATTTGATATGCATTATTTGCATTTAGTCTCCAGAGACTTTCAATGGTGAATTTATAGGTACTTGTACACCAAGTGATTTAAATCTGAATTTGATATACTGATATACATTTGTGTTTTTTTAAGTAGTAAAGATACAAAGATTTACTATAAGACCACCCATCATAGCACTATTTAAAATAATGAAAAATTAGAAACAACCTAGTGGTCCAGCAGAATGGAAATAATCAGATAATTCTGCTTAATTCCATAAGGTACAATGCAATGTAGTCATTAATATTACTTTTTCAAAGAATATATGACTACATGTGAAAGTACTCAAGAAGTAATATGAAGTGGGTAAAAAAAGCCATGTATAAAATTTTATTTATAAAATGGGCCCAGTTTAGTAAGAATCATATATTTTCTATGTACATAGAAAGAGGACTGCAAGTGAATATACCAATATTTTAATGATTCTCTCCAGGTGGTGAGATTATGGGTGATTTTAATTGTTTTCCTTATATTTTTCTATATTTTCCAAAAATCTTATAAATTTTCCATATTATTTATATTAAAAAAATACACATGCATTTTTTAACCTTCAACCACAGCTGTAATGCTGCCCAAGTTCTCTTTAGTGTCTGAGGTTTCTTCAGTGCTTTGTTTTCCTCCAGTGATGATATACAGAGTGAGACCTGAACTCATTGTGTGCACCTTAAACTCTTTTTTCCTCTGCTACTGTCAGTATGTTTGCTTTGCAAAATCATTTTCTACAGCTTTCATTGCCCTAGATGCATAATATATAAGGTTTTTCCTGAGATAGTACTCAAGTCTATTAAGCTAAATATATGTTTGTGTTCTGGAAAGGTAATGCTAAGTTCAGCCTTTTCAATTCAGTTTCCATCACTTTCTTTAGCTTTGAAAAAGCTGTGCATTCTGAATTCTTTCATTGCATCTCTTTAGAAAAGATTACTATTCTGTAACTCTTGGATATTTTGTCTACACTCATAGTACCTTTTTTTATGTTTGTTCTTTGCATATTAATGTTCAAATTCATTCCATGTGAGGCATCCTTTAGAAAATTCATAGTCTTATTGAAGTGATGGTTTCTTTTTTAAAAAAATGAAACAAAAAATTGACAAGTTGTTTATATACCTGATAATATAGATTTTGAAAGACAGCTGGTATAGCCTTAAAATATTTTGGGTCTAGGTTTGTTCTAATAGGAATTGGAGTTCCATTCTCCCTCCCATCATCACCCGCGCCAGGGACGTGACAGGTTTAGCGTGTATATCATATCAGAATTCACGATAGGAGTGCTATGTGAGTCAATATTAAATATTTGATTCTTCATCTTTGCAAGTCTTAATCAGCAGAAATAATATGCTGAATAACTTCAAACCAAGGTTTTGGAATGTAGCTTAGTTTTTGGAACTCCCTGGACCTCCCCTTTGAAGAGGGTTGAATCACATGTCCAGGCTATAGAAATATAATATCCTTCCGGGGTCCACAGGGGCCTCCAACTCTGGTGTACTGCAATTAGCTTTTGCTTTGGGGGCTTTTAACAAATACTTAACCCTCATTTAAGTATCTGAGTCGATATCTCCTTCAAACTAGTCAATTTTTGAGGAAAGGGGTTTGTTTCAAAGATGATTAAATTTCTTATGAGTTTATTCTTTGCCTTTGGAGACAGGTTCAAAGCATAAGCTTTAATGGTTTGAATAGCAAAAGATTGGAAAGAACCTAAGTGCCCATCTTCAGAGGACTGGCTAAGTTAATTATTATTTCATACCTGAAGGGACCATATATCTATGGTATAAAATAAAAGAATGAAGAATATTAATATGGAAGATTCTGTAAGATGTTAAGTCAAAATAGCAAGGTGCAGAACAGTGTATTTAGTATGCAACATTTTGCATATGAAAGAGGGAGAAATAATGTGGATCCATATGTGTTTTATTTACTTAAGGAAATGCCGAATGATACACATGAAGCTAACACAAGCTGCCACCTGTGAGACAGGGAAGAAGGTGAATGGAGAAGGATGTATGCCTTTTACGTCACTTTGCATTTTGAAATATGTCAGTGTATTATCTATTTAAAAGAATAAAATGACAAAATGAAGCAAGAGTGAATTTTAACATTAGACAAGCCTAAATTTAAATCATGTCCCCAAAACTTATTGCTGTGCTACCTCAAGAAGATTACTTAACCTCTCTATTCTCTAATTTCTTAGTCTTGGACATGGGGGTCAATAATTCTACACAACTCATAGGGTTGTTGTAAGGAATAAATGGGCTAAGAACTTTAAATCAGGGCCCGGCTAGATAGCTCAGTGGATAAAGAGCGCGCTGGGGTACCACATGGGAGGCCCCGGGTTCGGTTCCTGGGGACCTCTCCGAGCAGGCAGACGGCCTTGAGAAAGGCAAGCTGCCGTGGGCGGGGCAAAAGCCACCGTGGGCAAGGCAAAAAGCCGCCACGGGCAGGGCGGAGCCCCCACGGGCATGGCAAAGTCACCCGTGAAAAAAGCGGAGCTGCTGCCTGCGAAGCGCGGAAGCCGGCAGCCCGCAAAAACATGGAGGACTGCTGCCCGCAAAACATGGAGCGGAGCCACCCGTGAAAACGGAATGGAGCCACCCACGAACGGAGCGAGCCGCCGCCGCAAAGACCGGGGGAGACAAGAAGCAAACATAGAAAAATACAGAAGAATGGACACACAGCAAGAGCAAGCAGAAGGGGGGGGGGGGATATGTAATAAATAAAAAATCTTTAAAAAAAAAAAACAACTGTAAATCACTCGATGCAGTGTGAGGAAGTTCAGAGTATATTATCTATCAGTAATAGAAGCCTCACAAGCAAATCAGATTCATTAATTTATAACCAAACTTTACTTTTATAACATTATTGAGAATATTCACATACCATGCAATTCACCCATTTAACTTGTACAATTCAATGGCTTTTAGTATATTCAGAGTTGTGCAATCATTACCACAATCAATTTTAGAACAGTTTCATCACCCCCCAAAAAACCTCTGTACCCATTAGCAGTCATACTCCATTTCTTCCCAACCTCTGGCAACCACTAATCTACTGTGTCTATTTACCTTTTCTTGACATTTCCTATAAATGGAGTCATACAATATATAGCCTTTTTTGATTGGCTAATTTTACTTAGGATATAATTTTTAAGGTTCACCCATGTTGTAACATGGGTCAGTATTTCATTTATTTTTATTGCTGAATAATAACCTACTGAATATACTATATTTTATTTTTCCCTTCATCATTTGATGGACATTTGGATTGACTCTACTTTTTTACTCTCTTTAATAATGCTACTTTGAATGCTTGGGTACAAGTTTTTGTGTGGGCACTGTTTTCTCTCTTGGGTCTATACCTAGGAGTGGAATTGCTGGGTCATCTGTTAACTATATGGTTAACCTTTTGAGGAGCTGCCAGGCTGTTTTCCAAAGTGGCTCTACCATTTTACATTCCCTCCAGCAATCTATGAGGGTTCCAACTTCTCTACCTCCTCACCAGCACTTCTTATTGTCCATTTTTTTTTTATTACAGTCGTCCTAGTGGGTGTGAAGTGGTATCGCATTGTGGATTCAATTTGCATTTCCCTGATGGCAAATGATGTTGATCATCTTTTCATGTGCTTATTGGCCATTTAAATATATTCTTTGGTAAAATGTCTACTCAGATCCTTTGCCCATTTTTTAATTGGATTATTTGTCTTTTTCCAAGCCTTATTTTTGACCCACAGTGTTTTTATCATGCTTAATTATCTGCCTTATTTACATGCTTAATTATCTACCTTATTTACAAGTTGTGAAGTTGTACATTTGACTGCCAATTCTAAAGAGAAGCATCTTATCCTCAAAGGATAAAGTCTTGCCCCCACTGAAGATATTCACAAGAACCTGCCAAAAACTTCGGAATCAGTTCCAAAATGAAATAAATGAATCTACTCTAAAGATCTTCATCTGAAGAAAACAAAACACTTTTGGATATAGAAATTAAACACACACACACACACACACAAATCAAATCAGTTGCATAGTTTTGTAATCAAACCTCCAAATTAGATATTGTATGCCTATCTGAAAGCTCATTCTATAGTGTATCTGGAGGAAGTATAATAATAAAACCTATTTTTCCAACCAATTTTTCAAGTGCCATTTAAGATTTATTTTCAGCCTTTGATTCTACACCAGTTGTTTTTAACACAGTTGGCCAGGTATCCTACAACAGTAATAGAGACAAGATGGTGACAAATGTACCAGTAGAGTGCCATCTAGCTGCTGCTGTTTAAATGTACACAGGGAAAAGGAAATCTATGCTCTTCTTTTTCTTGTTCTCTTACTTTGGGGTGCTCACCGAAGGATAAAGGTTAAGAAAAGTTTTAAAAACTTGTGTAGTGGATGCATAGTGAATATATAAATTTATAGGTGCTATCAATGAATTATGAGAAAATTTTCTAAAAACAGCTCACCTAAAGCTAGAGCTATAGTTCAGCTGAACTTCCAGCCTCTGATTTCCCTGCCCTTATTCCCAGTGGCCCTTTAATAACCTGACATTTGCAAGTAACATAATCAATGTTTGGCCCTGCTTTAATGTCATTCTCTTTTGAGGTGGTTCCCTTCTCTGTGGAGCCTTTTTGTTCGTCTTTGTCCTGTCCATGGAGCAGCCAGGATGTCTGTCTGGCAGCCTTCTCACTTGTACTTTTCTGCTGGAAACTTGGCCAAGCCAGGGTACTTCCAGGTGTCTCTTGGGAAATGCTGCATGGAGCTGGAAACATCATTATTATATTTCCTTCTGCTTGAATCTTGATTCATGTGAGACAGGAAACAGAGGTGCCTTAAGTAACACATAGCTGGGTGTAAACTATCTTAAGATCTTTCAAGTTAGTTCCTAGATGTAAGATTTATGATGAGCATCCTTAGCTTTTAAATAATGGGAAATTATTAAGAAAAATACCCCCAAGATACTGAGAGCTGACTGCTCTTTATATAGCTAATGAGTATTAAATATTTTCTTTACACAAAGTACTGTGTTAATTGTCATATCAATTCCTAACATTTACCTGACCATAGTCAGTTCAACTGTTACCTCATTTTACATATGGGGAAACTGAGGCTTGGGGTGTTTAAGTATCATGCCCAGAGTCAGACAATTGGTAAAAAGCATAGCACAGGTGTTTCTGACTCTACACCAAACTTTTAGCTATTATAGTTCACTGCCTCTGATCTATCATTGGCGATAATTCCCATCTTGTGTTGGTATTGTGAAGACTAAATTAGATAATTTATGGAAACCATATAGCATAGTTCATGGCTTCTTCTATGATGGGTTGGAAAACCTTTTCTGTAAAAGTATGGGTAGTAGTTTAGCCTTTGCAGACCATGCTATCTCTTTTGCGACTACCCCATAGGGGAATGCAATCATTAAGAATACGTCAACAAATGTGCATAGCTGTGTTCCAGTAAGTCTTTATTTACAAAATCAGTTGATGCACTGTAGTTTGCAGACCCCAGTTTTACAAGATCACCAAATATAAGCTTTTTGGCATTATCAACTTTCTTTTATTTTTAGTATCTTCCCTTTCCCTTTATGTTTGAGTTGTAAATGCTTCCATCAACCCCAGGGATGCTATCATATTGAATCATTCCTTGGGTATCCCTTTCAGTGGCTGCCTTGGCTACAAATACATGGATAGTGTCAAAATGTATCAGTAACTCTGAGGATTGGGTAAATTCAAACAGAAGAAAGCAATGGCCCAACTGGAGAGTAACCATATGAAAGTGGTAAATGCTGCCGTCTTCAAATGCGTTTATAATTAGTGTCCACAAAATGAAAAAAAAGCATATATGCTATTTAAAAGGGCCAGTTATAGCTCATTAAACATTCGTGTTTCCCATAGGACTTCTTCCATAGTGTCCAAATATATATGTCAGAATTTACTTACAAATTGCATGACCAGATGGACTTTTCAAAGCTTCATCCTTTGGAACAACACAAATTACAAACACTGCTTTCTAAGACTTCAGAACCATGAGTACAGGCTGGGTATTTTAGTCCAGTCATCTCTGTAGTGATGCTTCAGCAACTGAAGTAAGCCATCTGAACTTTAATAGGCCATCTGGTAAACCACCCTACTTAAAGAAGGATCTTTGTAGAATACTGCAATAGACTCTCTGTGAAATTTTACGGATCACTAGTCCAATCTCATTTAACAGGTTTGGCTGCCAAGGCCCAAAGAGGATTGGAGGAGTCTACGGTTACACATCTAATTAGTGACATAACTATAGCTAGATCCCAGATCTCCTAACTTCTAAGCCAGTGTTCTATTTTCCTATTATTGTTATTAAGGTATAATTTACATAGAGTAAAATTCACCATTTTTAGTGTACAGTTCTGATAAACACATGTGCTTGTATAACCGATACTATAATCAAGATATAAAACAAAAATCCACCATTCCAAAAGTAAGCACCCTTTCAGTGACCCTTTTTTGTGAACTCCTCCCACCACCCCCAGCCTCTAGCAACCACTGACATGTTTTCTGTCTCTCTAGTTTTGCCTTCTCTAGAATGTCATATAAATAGAATAATATAGTTTGGCTTATCTCGCTTACCTGAATACATTGAGATTCATCCATGTTATTGTATATATCACAAGGTCATTCCTTTGCATTGCTTAGCATTCCAATGGATGGATATACCATAGTTTGTTTATCCATTCCCCAGTCAAGGGACATCTGAATTTCCAGTTTTTGACAGTTACTAATAAAGCTACTATACAGGTTTTTGTATAAACAAGTTTTCATTTCACTTGGTTAAGTATCTAGAAGTGGGATTGCTGGGTCCTAAGTGTATGTTTAACGCCATAAAAAACTGCCAGACCAGTATCCTAAAGATAATAAAAGTGGAATAGTAGGATCGGGGACTTGCTTTAATACACATGAATACATTGGAAGATATTTTGAAAATCGCTGCATCTTTGTAGAAGCCCTGTCCAGAACTTCCTGCAACCACTGCCATCTTAAGAGGCCCTTGCTTTCCTAAGAATTTCTAGTACACTGTCTCAGAGTATGATTAGGTCAAACAAGTTTACTATCCACTCATTCATTAGATAAAAATTTTCTCAGCATCTATGTACCTGGTAGTAGGATATGGGTTTTCCCAATTGTCATTTCTAGCTCCTGGGGGAAAAAAAATCCCCTTTTATACATATATGAAGTATGTCTAATGGCCTTACTTTATCATCTCTTAAAATACATCATTTGAAATTCCAGGCTCCTCCCTGCCTTCGAGTTACTTGTGGCACAGGTGTTACAAATCTGATGTTTACATTTCAGTTCTCTTCACACTGGGCTCTTCTGCCTTAATGCATAATATTGAGCTTTTCCTCCCTGGTGCTCACCTATTGTCATATACATGATAATGACTCTCTTTTGGTTCTCCTCTTTCTAATCCGTCCTTCTCAGGCAGGTGACAAGCTGCCCTCCTCTCTCACTATGTAAATGTTGAGACTCCCTGAAGATGGGTCCTCTTAGCTCTTCCCACCTTGCATGTTTCCTAGAGAGTCTCATGACTCCTACTGCTTTTACCATCCCCTACTTCATAATGATGCTTAAACTTCCATCTCTCTGAAGACCATGTGAATCACTGAATATTCCACTGGCATCTCAAATTTGAAAATATCCAAAATTAAACCCATTGTCTTTCCCACTATCTCTGTCATCTAATCATCCCGTTTTTCTTCTCAAGGTTGCTTAGTCCATCACTTAAAAGGGAAGGCCCAGAGTCACCTGCGATTACTCCTTTCCTCTCGACACTCCCATGGAATCAGTTACCACATCCTTTGAATTCTGTATGTGAAATGGGTTTCCAGCCTTTCCCCTCCTCCCCACTACCTTTGCCACTGTGTTAATCCATCCCTCTTTAGCTCCTTCCTTGGCCAAAAGAAGAACCTACCATACATTATTTGATCTTTATTCCTGCCCTGCCTCTTTCATTCTCCTATTAATTTCCTACTTCTATTGCCAGATTTAATTTAAATATATTTCTGAAAGCATTATTTCCCTCCTTAAAACATTTGATAGCTCCCAAAAGCCTACAGAATAAAATTCAAACTCCTTAGCCTCCCATAGAAGCCCATTTTAGGCATTTCATAGATCCATTAACTTTGGGCAAGTTACTTGTCAGAGACTAAGATTCTTCAGTTGTAAAAATGAGAATAGTATCTATTTCACAGGGGTGTTATGAATATCGTATAATAAAACTCATGAAAAGATGGAGCCTTAGCTATCACCTACCCTGAGAAACTTTACCTCGTATCCTCAGGCAGAATCCATCATTTTCTCCTCTGTATTGTTAAACACTTTGTTCATATTAATTCACATTTTTCACATAGTATCCATTTGTTTTTCCATCCAGTAAGCACCAGGGTCTGTGGTAGGTACTGGGATAAAAGCAGCCCCTGGTAATAAGGATAGAGTGGTATTCACCATTATAGAGATACATAGAATTATAGAGAGACTGTGGTGGCACAGAACTGGAACTTAGCCTCTCCTGGGGAATAGGTGGGATTAAGGAACATTTCGAGGTGTGATAAGTGAACTAGGCCTTGAAGGATGAAAGTTTTGAGAGGTATGCAAGGGCTGGGAAGGATGCAGGCAGGAGGTGCCTGTTCAGAGGCATGGGGCACGGCCATGTTCTGTCCCCTATAGGTCATGGGCAACCTCAGGCATTTCTGATTTTGTTCCATGTTCCTACCTCCTAGCACAGTGCTGGATGGAGAGTGGTCCCACTGAATGTTTTTGTTGATTTAAATTTGATTGTCCTTTTCTCTCATAACTCTTTCATTTTCAGCTTAATCTTCTCAAAGCAGTTGAATGCAATATCAATTTTTTATGCATTAGTAATAGAATAAGAATAGCTACAAAGCCATTTAAAATCCTTTTGTGTTGGCTTGACCAGTTAAAACGTTGGCAGGGCTATAAATATATACGTCATCCACCTGCTTTGAATTGTTTTGCCTAATGTTTTCTATTTTGAAATATATTCCTGCATGACACTATCAAGTGACTATAAAATGAACCTTGTCTCCTAAGACCCTTTTAATTGCGCAGTGGCTCGTGGTAGACAGGGATGTTGGATCAGTAATTTTATAGGATTTTGTATAGATTACTATTGTGATTGAGGTCTTTCATTATTCCATTCTTTCAGTGCTACTTAGTTTTGATCTGCCAACCAGATGTCTCTTCCCAGTTGTCTCCAAGATAGCATTTCCTCAAACTGCTACTTCCTAAGCTCTCTTCCAACACATATCAAAGTCTTTATACCCCATTATACATATTTTGTGGCCAGAAATATTTCTAATTTTATCAAGATTTTAAGCCTTCAGAGAAATTTTCTGGCTATAAGTTTTATATTTAGAAGCCTAGACACAGACCTCTTTTGGGATTATTAAGCTCACACATCAGTTTATCAGTAGGAGTTTACACTATGACATGTACAACTAGTTATCATCTAGTCCTATTTTATTTTCATTTGGGGAGTCCATTATGGCCAGTTCATTCAAGAATGTGTTTTGTTTGAAGTGAGATTTGAAACTGGCAATTGCTTTCTTTATGTTGCATTCTTTATAGTATAAAAATACCCACCTGTTCTGAGTGTCCCTGATGGTCTCTCTAACTAGCATATGGGAGAAGTTTTCATGCATTATTTTTCTAATTTGGACTTTTTCTACCAGGAATCACCCTTACCATTGCTTCTGTTCAGCTTTAAAGGTTTTATGGCATTCTTTGAATAGTGATGATTAACTTTTAGGTAACCTCAATGACTCTACATGCTTCTGGTCTGCCTCTGCAGAGCTCACCCATCCCAAATTCTTTACCATTGATCACTTTGTATTTAAATGTCCTAGGTCAAACAATATATTTGATGTTTCTAATTTGGACAATTCAAGATGGTCATGGGGTTGCACTGTTATTTCATTTTGACTTTGTAGTTTGTAGATTTGAAGGATTTTAAATGAATGATATTGCATCGAGGAAAGATGAGTTTTCCACAACTGACATTGGTTTATTTCTTCAGGGTTAGTCTAGAGCAAGGGTTCTTAACCAGGGGTCCATGAGCTTGAATTGAAATTCAAAAAAAAAAATTGTTCTTGTGGGGATGTGTTGATGCGGGTGTGATATGCTTATTAAATAATCCACAGTATAGTGTGGATTTAGTAAGGTGTCCGTGGTTTTTCACCTGACTGGCAAAGGGGTCTGTGGCAGTTTAATATTTATGAGTTCCAGAAAGGAGATATTGATTATGTTTGCAAACTGGTCTTTTCTCTGGCTGTCATACCCTTCAATTGTATTAGATTCTGCTGAGAATCTAATTTTTGTTAAAAATTAGGGCTTTGATTCAACCACATCATTAGGGCGTGCATGGTGAGTCCCCACCCCCCCTTGGTAGGCTATATAAATCAAGAACATATGGGAGTAGATGCACAGAGAAGATACACAGAGGATCCCATGGCCCAGGAAGAGAGATAAGCCTGATAGTTTACAGATGACTTTGTGAAGAGAACAGAGCAGCTGAGTCAGGAAAGAAAGGAGCCCCAGGAAGAGAGACAAGCCTTATGCCCACCTACAGTTGTGATCAGAAGAAGCTGAGACCATGGAACCTTAAGAGGAAGAAGGAAGGCTGAACCCTCGCAGACACAAATGACTTTGGGTGAGAAAGTACCTCTTATGGTACCTTGAGTTGGACTCTTAGGGCCTTGTGATTGTAACCATCTACCCCAAATAAATACCCTTTATAAAAGCCAACAGATTTCTGGTACTTTGCATCAGCACCCCTTCTGGCTGACTAATACAGGATCCATGGAACAAAAAAGGTTAAGAACTCCTGGTCTAGAGCATGCAGTCTGGACTTTGTGGCATTCAGGTCTTCTATGTGCTTTCTAGAAAGGCAATTCTGATAAAAACAAAACAAAACAAACAGAAAACAAATGGCATGTAGACCAGGGAAGAGGAAATCAAAGCCATTTCCAGGGATGCACTGAGTTCCTCTGGCTTTTCTAAGAAGAAATAGAGAAATGTTTCATCAACATGCTTCAGGATTTCTGTCCCTAGCATCATATATTGTTCAGTTTCTCTGTGGCCCTTTTCTTTGGGGCCAGCAAATCTCGGTGCCTGGAATAGAGATCTACACAGTAAAGATGTTTAAGGTTCTCCTGGCATCAAGGTTTCCACATGCCAATTCCAGAAGGCACCACAGCCAAAGACTATACTGTGAATGGATTCTGAAGACATACAACAATTAATCCAGCCTTGCACCCAAGCCAGGAGTTAGTCTTCTGTCCTCCTCTGAAATAATCCCTCCACTCTTAGTACCCCCTTTTCATTTTGTTTATTCCTTTACGATAGGAATTACACATTCAGGAAATCATTCAGAAAACATTTACTGAGAACTTACCATGTGCCAGTCTCTGTGTGCTATGTGTTAGGGATGCAGGGGTCAGTAAAGTCCATGTCCTTGAAACTGAGTGAAGGAGACATATAAGTGATATAAAAGTAATGCAGCATGAGCAATGACAGAGGTAGGAGAGGAGCGTTGTAGGATCATGTAAGAACTTTATCTGATCCAGAAGGAATGTGTCAGAAGAGTTTCCAAGAAATAGCCTTGAACTGAGCCAGGTATTGTTTAGCTGGGTATGTTTGTTTTCTTTTTAGTCATCAAACAAATATAAAATTGCCAAAGGGATGAGAGCTCTGAAGGAGAGTTTCACCGTGCTGTAAAAGTGTATCTTGTGTGTTTATGGAATGCCTGCTCTGCCTCAGCCCTTTACTAGGTGTTGGTGAAATTTGATAAGTAAGACAGACATGGTTCTCATATTCATGGACCTACATTTTAGTGGGATAGACACTCATCAAACAAGGAGTCATAGTAATGTGGTGAGTGATATGACAGGAGAGTTAATTATGCTTTGGGAAACAAATTGGTAGAGGGACTCCCCTGACTGAGGAATCGGGGAAATGTCCCTGAGGAA
>PVKH010007441.1:0-20218 GCA_004027955.1 Chaetophractus vellerosus | reverse complement strand
AAAAAAAAAAGCTGCCACAGGCAGGGCGTAGCCCCCACAGACATGGCAAAGTCACCGGTGAAAAGCAGAGCTGCCTCCTGCAAAACCGTGGAAGCTGGCAGCCCGCAAAAAACATGGAGGACTGCTGCCTGCAAAACATGGAGTGGAGCCACCCGTGAAAGTGGAATGGAGCCACCCAGGAACAGAGCAAGCCGCCGCCATGAGGGCTGACTCGGTGTGTCGCCGCAAAGACGGGGGAGACAAGAAGCAAACATAGAAAAACACAGAAGAATGGACACACAACAAGAGCAAGCAGAAACAGTGGGGGGGGATATGTAATAAATAAAAAATAAAAATCTTTAAAAATATATATATATAGATTTGCTCTGCATGATCTTGTAATAATAGATACAGACCATTTTAAATTTCATCAAAATTTATAAAAGTGCATCATTCAAATTTTTAATCATAATGGTTAGTAGCAATGCTTCAATATTTTTACATCAATTGTAACAAATGTACCATCTGCATGTGAAATGTTTTAATAAAGGAGAGGCAATAACTGGGAGGATTTTGGGTATATGAGAGTCCCCTATATCCTCTACATGATTTTCCTTTACCCTAAAGCTTCTTTAAATTAAAATGAAAAAAAAATACTCTGGGATAATATAAGGAAGAAAATGTCACTGTAAATACAAGACAACACATCCTACAATGAAGTAAGGCATAAAGTCTAATTTTATTATAATATTAATTTTTTAAAAATTTTTTGTATTTTATGTTATTTTAAAAACTATGATTATTATTTCATTTTAATATTATTTTTATTTGGTTATTTTCTTGGCTTAGTCTCTGGAGGGGTTTTGGAACACAGAAGGGCCTGTGGCAGGGAGGATCATTGGTGTGGGGTGTCAGTGATGGTGGATACATGGGAGGCCACACATATAAGGCATATGAATGTGCTCAAGTAGTCATGGGGCATTATCATGGTGGGTAGAGTGCTACAAAATAACCAAATGAAAATCAAACTCCTGGGGAGTTCTGCTATATTCTCTAATGGGACAGCAAGAATCACCTGAGTACAAGGGTGGTGCCTATGAAGGAGGACAGTCCATTGTGCTGGGCCTTTGATTTTGATATTTGTACTTATGAACTTTTATTTTGAAGTTGAAACTTAGACTAGTATTAATAGTTACCTCCTGAGAGCCTCCTTGTTTCTCAAATGTGGCCTCTCTCTAAGCCAAACTCAGTGTACAAACACATCCCCTTCACCCCATCATGGGGCATGACTCCTGGGGATGAATCTCTCTGGACAGGGGGATTGCTACCAAGCTGCAAGTAGTAATGAACCTGGAAAGAGACATTGATCATAAGGGGAAATGGTAAATACAAATGAGTTTTATGGCTAAGAGACTTCAAAGTGAGTCAGGAGATCATTCCTAAAGTCACGCTTATATGCAACTCAGCAGGATCTCATTGTCTGCCATAGTAAATAGTGCCTCAAAAAGCAGGGGTCCTGAGGCTCCAGAGACATCCAGACACTATAGGCATGGCAGACAGCTCAGGAGTTTGGCATTCTGCCAGTGGGCATTACCTTGGAATTTATGCTAACCCAGTGTGACAATGTTTGTCTCATTTGTGATTTCCCTACAAATAGCTCTTCTGCCCCTTCTATTTAACCCTATAGTTAATACTATATTTGGCAGGTGTGTGTCTAAGAGTCTTAAATCTTTGCTCTGTCTATGTGTCCATTGGCCCTGAATTTCAGCAGAGTTGTAGAATATTCTCTCCAGTTCATTGGACTCACCCAGGACAACTAACAAGGTGATGAAATGGACAATGCCAATTCCAAGGAACAGAGAGTGTCTGCAAATGCAAGAAGATAGCTCCATCCATCTGTCCCATGGGATCTAAGCTCCCTCTCAATTAGTAGCAGAGTGGGTATCACCATCACAGAATCCTCAGGATTGGGGAATGAACAATGGGCTATAGTATACTTACTATTCTAGTATAGGTTTATTGTTTTTCTAGCAATGGAAGAAATTCTATCATTGTTATAAATGTAGTAACCACTGGAGGTTCTGAGGGGAGGGAGAGTAAAAAATACATGTAATATGGGGGGCATTTTGGGGACATTTTAACTGTCCTGCATGACATTGCAATGATGGCTACAGACCATTATATATTTTGCCATAACTTTCAAAATTGCATGGGACAGAGTGTAAAATATAATGTATACTATAATCCATGGTTAGTGGCAATGCTTCAATATGTCTTCATCAATTTTAACAAATGTACCACACTAATGAAGGATGTTTTAATGTGGGAAAGTGTGAGAGGGGGAGGGAATAGGGTATATGGGGATCCCTTATATTTTTTATGTAACATTTATGCAATCTAAAGTTTCTTAAATATAAATAAACAAACAAACAAACAAATAAATAGATAGTAGAAAAAAAGAATGCCTTTGCACATACAAATTAATATAGAAATAGACATTGCCACAACTCTGTCAACACTTTGGAAATCTACACTTATTTTCTGGATATATAAATGACCTTAAAAATCTGTTCAAAAGTATGCATTTATGCATTGGCTCAGATCTCTTCTGAAGTGTTGAATCAACTGTCAGGATCTGTACATCTAAGGTTGTCTCACAGATTTTTTCCAAAGGAAAATTGTCACAATCATTTTAAGTCTATTGATTCAAAGTAAATAACAATTGGAACATGAAAGAAGGTCAATCGTTGTTACTTTGAATTTACATTTCTTAATATGCAAATATTCTTTTGTAAGGAATACACAATTTTAAAAGATTACCATTAGGATTTTTATAAAAATATACAAATTATAGCAATTCTCATTTCTTGTACAACATTATTTCCCGAGCTTATAGGGCTATTCATTCATACCTTAGTCTGTGCTATGGAAACCAGGATATAAAAATCTACAGTTAACTTCACTTAATTGACCAATTATTTCCAGACTATTTTCAGTTTATCAGTTCTGTTTTCTGTTTAACTCCTCATATCTTCCATCTCTCTGACTTCACCTATTGACTCTTCATGTTCTAAGGAAAATAACCTTTAAAGGAATTTATGTAATGTGTCTGTCTCTTCTAAGATAGTATCTCTCATATCAGGTCTTTGCCTTCAGAGTATATATGGAAGCTGCCTATAGTTATTTAGCCAATATTAGCCAGTGGAAGGAGAATATAATTGCTCTTCCAAAAATACACATTGATATTTTCTAATGTTGAAATAAAATTTCTTAAGAAAAAACTGCTATTAAGCATTCAGTCTTGTTAGCTTGCTAATGAGAAAAAGTGCTCCACTAAGTTGGGCTATTCAGCAGCAGTCCCCTCATTTCATTTCATCAACCTTAGATAAGGCAGATTTCTCTCCACCTTCTATGAGTATTGCAACTCCATGGAAGTTCCATACCAACTGGTGTATCTTATGTTATTTCTCATGTAGCATAGTATTGAAATTGGATGGTAAATTGTCTACCTCAGAAGACATAGAATTTCCTGACAAATTTTTTGCTGACTGTTTTATTCATTTTGGTACATCCATTGCTGGCCAAGTATGTTTCACTTAGTTGCATGTGACTCCATCTCTAATACCTAAATCACACTGGGTGAAGAATTCTTGTCTGTTTATTCATTGTTGTTTAACATTACATGGCAACTAATCATTGTAGATGAATATTTATTAAATCAATGAATAGATAAATGAATTAATTAATCTTAAGAGGTCAATATAAAGTGTATTAAAAAGGGGATTGAAATCTAAATAGTCAAAACATATTTTATTGACTAAATTAAAATTTAATTTATAAAATCTACCTACTTTCTAATATTACCAGAATTACTTGAGTATTAAATTAATTATATTCATTTGAATCAGTAAAGTACTTTTTGTAATTATACATATTTGGATTATCATTGTTGGGTCTACCAATATTCTGAGATAAATATCCAAATGTCAAAAATGGTTGTTCATTGTATTCATATGAATCACTCATAATATGAATCTGTTTATTGTCAAAACAGAAACACAAGAGGTAGTATTCAAAAAAGTCAGAAATAGAATTAAAGCTTTCAAAAGAGTTAAAAAATTTCATTTACAAGGTAATATTTCCCTGAAAAAAATCTCCATTAAAAGAATATGATTTTTCAGCTATTACCATAGATCCTTGTGAGTCAGGAAAGCCTTAGTCATTCCATCCCTGTTGCCCATTCAGAAAACCTCTTCCTCTTACCTATGGGGATTAGGTCTGTACCTGGCTTCTGTTTACTAGAATCCTATCATCTGTAATGAAAACTAGAGAGCTCAGTTCTATAGCAGAATGTCCTTCCATCTACCTGCAGATGAAACCTACCCATGAGCTTCTCTTCCTGCAATAACCCCATACTAGAGCCTTCCATATTGCCTTAGAGAATGTGTCCATTGGAAAACAGTTAGTTACTGGTTCATATTGTATTGTTTATTAAAACAAATTTGGCATGTTCACACCTCTTGAGTATTTTGAGCCCAACTTCATTACCCTGTCAATTCAAGTCTGTGGCATTTAGTGTAGACATTTCTAAATAATTAATTGAACACTGTTATTTTTACAAGGCTCAAGATGTCATCACATCAAAATGTGATTCCCAAGTATCAGTGTTGGGAAATGAAATATTGAATCATGAGATTCATGATTAATGAATGCCCACATATTAATAACATCTCCCTTATCCAGCCTTTTCTTCTGTTTCTCTTCATTTAGCATCATCAATACACATTTACAGAAATGTTATCCAACTTGCTGATAACTTAATTTTGCCAAGCCATGCAGGAATTCTGGAGCAAAAGCCATTTACTTCTGTAGCAGTGTAGTACCTCTTTATTAGGTCATGCTGAGACTTCATCCTTGTTATAGGTTAGGAGTTGATATTGAAAATTATTTAATGCAAGCTCTGATTCTTAATATATGTATAGTAATCATACTTTCTTCATAAGTAGTCATTTCATAGTTTATGAAAGTGACATTTTAAAAGCCTAGTATACAAGTGTGTTGTAAGGTTTGAAAGAGATCATGATGAAGAAATTGCATCCTGAAAGCATAATTTTTAGGATATTTCTGAGAAGTTACAGGGATTATTTTCATTTGTGTAGCTGAGGGGCACAAAATTCTATCCCAGTAACTACCACAAGCTTGTATAGTTCAAATAAATTTCCCAGACAATGGGGTTGAAGTTGTGTCACAACTGAAAATTATATGATCAGATTTGAATGTCAAGATTTATCTGAACATGCACAAAATTAATACATTTTAAAATCATAAATTCATTTACCTGTTACCTTCCACCATCAAATATATGCCAACATATATCTATCAATGCAGGCATAGTAAAGGTAATGTACAATATATTATGCATAATATTTCATTATAATTAGGAAATTAAACTCAAAATGAATGTTGGTGTTTTAGAAATGGATTTAAAATAACTACACTTAATATGTTTGTGAAATTGCAGGACAAGTTGAGAAATGAAGTGAGCTAGAAATTAGAAAAAAGAAAAGAAAAATTTCTAGATGTAACTAATAAAACAATTGAAATTAATTACTCAATGGATGAGATTTAATTCAGCCCCCTTTGAAATCCCAGCAGGCTTTCTTTGGAGAAATTGTTAAGCTAATTACAAAATATATGTGAAAAAGCAAATGAAAAGTAGCAGAGTCTTAGAAATTAAAAATTAAAATCCCTCAGTGTTAGGGGACTTATCTTATGTGAGGCTCTCTAAAACTACAGTAATTAAGATGTGAATTTGACACAAAGATAAATATCTAAATGGAGAGGAAAGGAAGGTTCACAAATAGGCCTACACATTTGCAATCACTTATCTTCAACAAACATGGCACGACATTTTAGTGGGGAATGCAAATCACATGTAGTGGAACAACTGGATAAGAAAACATTGAAAAATAATGAACCTTCATCTCTACCTCATTTCACATACAAAAATCAAGTTGAGATGAATAAATTACTTCAACATAAAAGCTAAAACTAGGAAGATTATAAAAGAAAATATATTTATGACCTAAAGTTATGGAAAAATACCTTTCTTTATAATCACTTGATATTGACTTTCTGTTACTTGTAATCAAATTATCACAAAAATTGTTTACCTAGAGCCTACCATCACAAGTTAGAAGCCATGAAAGAAGGAGCTAGGTATATAACAGTAGGTTTAGGATAGAGGAAAGTCTTCTAAAGCAGATTGGACAACTCAAAAATGAATAAACAATGCCCACAGTGTACCTGAAGTTCTAATAAACTTGTTAAGAAACTGCAGTGTACTACAGCATTTTAGTGTCATTCATCTTATATCTTTCATCAAGGGTTACAAGAGCTGGGCAATTCAAATTTAAACAGGTATTTCAGAAACAAGGAGGAAAAACAATTAGGATACAGCAGAGACAAAGAAAACTCTCTCATAACTAGGGTTAGAGCAAAAAGAACATTAAAGCAACTGTCTTACAAATCCCTAGAGTTCACCTGTTACTTCCTCCAGTCACTCCTTGGTTCCATGGATAGTCCATCCCAACCCCGAACTCTGCTCACCCTCATATTCCAGCACCATCAACCCCACTCATGCTCCTGTAATATCATCACCTCTCTCCACTGTGAAACCACCTCCTTTCAACTTACAAGGGTTTTGCCCATATTGAGCATCAGCTCACTACACTCTGCTCCCTTTCTGTCTCTTGATATTCTCTATTACAGAATCTAGCTCTGTAAGACTGCTCAATGGGCTTAGGTCATATCAATAAAATCATGCAATATATGTCCTTTAGTGACTGGCTTACTTCACTCTTCAAATTCATTCAAGTTGTAGCCTGTGTCAATTCTTCATTTCTTCTCACAGCTGAGTAATATTCTGCTGTATGTATATAAAAATTTTGCTTATCCATTCATCTGTTGATGGACACTTGGCTTTCTTCCAACTTTTAACAACATAAACAGTGCTGCTATGATGTTGACATCAGAGAATGAGTTAGTTAATGTTCCTTCCACTTATTTTTTTGGAAGACTTTAAGCAAGATTGGTGTCAACTCTTTCAAAAGTGATTGTTAGAATTTACCTGTGAAGCCATCTGATCCTGTGTTTTTCTTACTTTGGAGGTTTCTGATGACTAATTCAATCTTTTTCTTGTAATTAGACTGCTTAATTAATCCAATTCTTTTGTGAATGTAGATTGAATGTGCATTTCCAAAATTTTATTCATATATGTTATCTATCTTGTTGGCCAATAAATTTTCAAAGTGTTCTCTTAAGATAATCTATTTCTGTGGGGTCAGTGGTGATAACTCCACTCATTTATTTTGTCTATTTGCATCTCCTCTTATTTTTACTTTGCTAGTCTAGCTAAGATTTTCAATTTTATTACTCTTCTCTAAGAACCAGCTTTTGTTTTTGTTAATTTTTCCATGTGGTATTTAATTCTCAATTTCATTTTGTAATTTGTATTTTAAAAGAGACTTTAGCTTAAAAAAATGTTACATTGAAAATATAGGGGATTCCCAGATATCAGACACTGTCCTCATCTCACATTTTTTTCCTTTAACAACATCTTACTTTAGTGTGGTATATTTGTTACAGTTAATGAACACATATTGAATCACTTCTACTAACTATGCTCTATAGTTTACATTATGATTTACCCTCAGCACAATTTAATAGATTTTGAAGAAATATATAATGGTCTTTATCTGTCATTGCAATGAAATTCAGAACAATTCCAATGCCCCCAAAATGTCCCATGTTACAAATATTCTTCCTTCTCTCTCCCGTCAGAACCTCTGGTGACAACTGCCTTTATATTAATGTTACAAGTCCTTCCATTACTAGAATAATATTATCTATTTACCCCATAATTGCATTCCCATTTATGTTTGTTCATTCCACAATCTTGAGGATTTTGGGATGGTGATGCACACTTCTCTTCTGATTGAGAAGAGGCTTCAATTCCATGGGATAGAGGGATGAAAGTATCTTACTTGCAGTTGTAGTTACTCTCTGTTTTGGTGGGGGTATGGACATTGTCCATCATAATTTTATTAGGAGCCCTTGATGAATCTGATGATCTAGACAGTAGGTGTTGGCTGCAACTCTGCTGAGATTTATGGCTCAACTGGTTTATGAACAGTAGAAAGGTATACATCTCTCAGACATATATTAATGGGTATTGTGTTAAATATATTTTCAAATAAAAGGGGCAAAAGAGCTTTTTGTAGGAAAATTATAAGAGTCCCATTTTGATACATTGAGGGGATAGTTTATCCTTACACAGGGATAGGCTAACTCTGTTACATTGGGGAGCATGTATTCCAAAGTAAGTTCCACTGACAGGGTGCTGAATTCCTGAGATTGTTTGCCCAGACTCTGGAGTCTCTTGAGTTCTCAGGATCCCTGCTGTTTGAGGCATTGTTTACTTGGCTGTCAATGAGATCCTGTTGAGATGTGCATAAGCATAAACTCTGGAATGACCTCCCTACTCACTTTGAAATCTCTTAGATATAAGTACTCACTTGTATTTAATATTTCCCCCTTTTTGTCAAGGTCTTTTTCTAGATGCACCAATATTTGTTGCTTGTTAATAATCGCTTAGTGCCAGAGAGGCTCATCCCCTGATGTCTTCTTGCATATCAGGTGAAAGGTAGTGAGTTTATATGCTGAATTTGGCTTAGAGTGAGGCCACATTGAGCAACAAGTAGGCTTATGCTTTCAGGAGGTAACTCTTAGGCAGTATATAATACTGGCCTGTGGGAGGAACTGGAGCAGCCTAAAAGCCCCCAGTGCCTAATGGGGTAGAACAGCAGCCCGAGCAGCAGCTGGAAGCCTCTCAAGTTATGCTGATGACTGACAGCTGTAGTGGCATGCCTCCACCTCTCCCCTTCCCCTCCCCTCCCTGCTGCAGTGCAGCTCCACCTCTCTCCACCCCTCCCCTTTCCCCCATAGTACAACTCCACCTCTCCCTGCCTGGTCACATATCAGCCTTCGCCAATCAAAGACTGCTTTGTCATATGCCAGCCTCCACCAATCGGAAGCCGCCTGGGCATGTTTCCCCATTTGTTGTTTGCCCTCACCAATCAGGAGTTGCTCTTTTGCACTCCCTCCTCCCCTTACCCCCACCTGTTATAAATTGCAGTGTTTCCCTAATAAACTTAGACGTGGTCGCCCAGCCTTGTCTCCAGAGTGGGTGTGTGTGCTCCATCCATCACTCGCCTCTTCACCAGTTGCCCTGCTGCCTCCCCCTTATTGTGCACAGATCCTGGATTCCTGGCCTATCGTTCTTAGGGATGCCTAAGCCCGTAGGGCTCCTGTGTACCCGGCCCGCTGCCACGCATGGGGACGCCTTTGCCCGGCTAGCCAGTCGACTTGCTGTGCTTGTGGTGTCTGAGCCTGGACAGCTTGGAGCCCTGAGCCAGCGAGCCAACAATGCCCCTTTTCCCCCTTCTTCCCTTTCCCACTGTTCCTCTTCATCTCCTATCTGGTTTGGGAGGGCCACTTGGAGACCCCTTTGCCTCCAGATGGCTAGGAGGCCCCTCGGGGGTGGCAAGCCAAAACCCCACGGCAAGCAGGGTCGCCACCGAACAACGCCGGCAGCCAGTCCCCGGTCCCTGTGAGTAGTGTCATCGCCGAAAAGTGCCAACGACACTAGCCTAAGTTTCAATTTCACAAGAATGAGGTTTATAAGTATAAGCATCAGTATTTAAGGACCGGTGTATTGGTCTGTCCTGCTTTGCTAGGCACATCACTTATACTCTAGGGATTCTTTCCACTCTATGAGAAAATGTAGTTGGGCTCCTCAGGATGGAATTTAATATTCTTTTGGTAATTTTGTAGGTATCCACCCACCAAGACAACACCCCATGACAATTTGAAAACATTCATATTCCATAGAGGCATGCATCAGATGCAAACCTTCCCACACATCCCCCAACCAGACCACCAATACCCCAGACCAGTGATCCTCCCTTAACCAAGGTTGTAACCTTTCTGAAACCAAAACCTCCACCAAAACAAAGCTAAAAATTAATAATATTATTAATTAACTAAAAATAAAAAATAAAAAAGTATAAAATAAAAAATGCATTGTGTCTTTCATAACTGTAATATCTGTTATCTTTTATGTACAGTGAAAATTTCTTCTGTATGTTCCCCAAATACTTTATTTTTTCACTTATTTTTCTTAAAAGCTTTAGGTTACAGAAAAGTCACATAGAATCTATTGGGTATTCCCACATATCAAACCCCCTCCTCCTCTCACAATTTCCCCTATTAATAACATCTTACATGAGAATGGGGCATTTGTTACAACTGATGGACAAATTTTGACCATGGTCAATTGTTTCTGTTGGAGAAAAATGTTGCACTCATTGGGACACAGAGATTGATGATTACATGCAGGAAGTTTATTGGAAAGCTCTCCTAATGGAGGGAGTCTAAAAATAGACTTCAGCCCACCCACTGGCATGGCAGGGGTCTGAAGAGAGACTTCAGTCTACCTGTGGAAAGTGGTGGATATGACTTTATACAGTACATCAATAGATGGGGAAACATTATTCCTTAGAGAGGAGGTTAAAAACTGAGTACAGCCTGGGGCCAATAAGGAGCTGTAAAATTGAATTCTTCTTGTGTATGGCATGGGGGTAGTTGGCTAGGAGGTGGCATATTCTTGGAATGTGGGAGGGGATGGTGGCATCTGGGCCCAGAAGGGTTGACAATCCTTATCTGCTAGACCCCCACTGTGATATGGATCTTTTGTTCATTTTGGGGGGAGATGAGCTGCCTCTGTGTGCACACAGGCAGGTTTTATGATCTATTAATCATTACAAACCTTGTAAGGGGGAACCTCTAACATTCCTAACTCTTTGTATATATGGTGGACCTAAGTAATGGGAATACTGGACAGAACAGAAGTGTGAGGGGAATCCAGATGTAGACTCAATCTGGGTACTTCCTGCTGGTTTGGGTCCAGTGGGTTTTGACTTCTGATCCTAAGAGGTTGGTATTGGCATTCATGTAGCAAGAAGATTCCATTCACATGTTCCTGAGTTGTTGATTGTATGATTCAGCATGTGAATTGGATGAGAAGCTGTAAGAGACAAGGGCCAAAAAGAAGCATCAGCAGTAACAGTAGTGGTGTTATAATACACCAAAGGATTGATTTCAAGAATGAAGAGAAGTAAGAAAGAAATGAAGATAATCATGATTGACTTCTGTAGCTGTTGTCTCAGGCCCTCTGAATGATCTCTATGTTTTCTTTTAAAATTTAAGATTTTCTTCTTTCTGCCCAGTATTGTTAATATAAAAACAAGTTTCATTTATGATTTCACAAGTGCTTTCCACAATCTTGTGATATTCTCATGATTGGTTTTGAGATTATATCCTGTTGGATTTGGGACAGGTGTGGGGGTTTGGGGTCATTTGTTATCAGGGCAGGGGTGCCAGTGCCAAATGAGGTAATGGGGGTTTATTTTGCTAAATGGGGTTAACATTCCCAATTCTTTTTGATACAGATGAGTAGAGAGAGACAGTGGGCATTGATCATCTTGATGCTTTTGGCTTTTATGGGGCATTGTGAGATTCAGTTACTGTTCCCCTTTTTGCTTTGAGACATTGTGGCTTCTGGCTTGGTGGTTGGCACTGTATTTTTGCAGCAGGAGAAGATTATATACATTATCATTAGTGACATCTCAGATAGCTGTTTGGATAAACTGAGTTATTGCATGGAAGACGTATGGACCTGCTGATATGTGGAGAATAAGAATTATAATTGTAAAGATAGGAATTACACATGAAATTTAGGGTGGACTGTAAGGTTAGAGCTGCCTCTGTTAACATAGGCAGGTCTTATGACCTATTAATTATTGCAAACCTCATAAGGGGAAACCTCTATCATTTTACATTATGGTTTCCATTTTTGCACTGGACACTTATAGGTTTTGACAAAGTATATAATTGCCTGTATCCATCATTGCAAGATTATGCAGAAAAATACCAATGCTAAAAAATGGCTTATATTCCATCAATTATTCCCTACCCCTCCCCTGAGAACATGTGATAACCACTAAGTTTAATTTTTAATTTTCATAGTTACATGTATTAATATTGAGTTCTGGGCATATTGGTCTGCTTTATTTTTTATTTGGCACTATGTTCTTGAGACATTTGTGTCCCTCTACTTGAGTACAGATCAGGAATTATGTGGATGGAAGTTTAATATTTTCTTGTTTACTATGTGGATCTACACCCACATAAATAGCACCCTATGATATATGGACACTTTCATATTCCATAGAAGCAGGCCCTAGATGCACCACTTTTTCTCTTTGAAACTGAGCTTCAGAGCCAAGAGAATGAGGTTTCCAGAAGAACTATTTAATACATTTCCCTTGTAGGGCAATTGAACAGTGCAAACTAAGCAAGGAAGAGACTTTCAGAATATAATAATCTTTGAGTTCATGCCTCCACAAGGAAGTGACTGAGTAGTAATGAGCCATGTTTCCACTCACTCTGCAAGGCTTTGCTAACTTTTTAATGATTTTCCACACAGACAATAAATGAAGAAAACTTAAGATTCCTAGGCAAATTGTAAGTCCAAATGATAATGAGTTTCAAAAACAAGATTCATTCTCTCTCTGAAGTTTTACTTACATAAAGGAAGGTAATAACCCTATAACATCAAAGACATATTAACAATACTATTAATATTATTTTCAGTTGGTGAGTCTGGTTTAAGTTAAAAAATGTTTTCACCACAATGTCTTCAATAAATATTGAGGAACTCTTTTCCAAACAGTATCCAATTCATTGACTTCAGACTTGTATGATGCCAGTAGACACATGGCTAAGCATGTTTTGCTCTACACTGAGAGTCTTTGGTAGGCACCTGATTCAGTTGAAATCCATATGACACTTCAAAGTGGTGTGGGGAGGGTGTTTTTGTTTTTAATAAATTCTTCTTAGGGTTCCATTTTATTCTTGTTCTTCCAGAGGCAGCACTATTTTTTTCATTTGCTTTAAGGTCCACTATGTATTCTCTGTTGCCTTACCAGAGGGTGTGAAGGGTCTTACATAATTTTAATTTTCATATCTCTAAACTGTTACTTCCCATTATGTTTAACTATGCAATATATTCTTCATCAGGCAGAAATCACATATAACTCCTTCTCCTAAAGTGTCTTTCTGCCCCTTTTTTATTAGGAGAAATTAATTTTTCAAGACCTAATATTAATTTCCTCTCTTTTTGCATTCTCTCTGACTGCAAGTCTAGTTACCTTTCATCCCTTCAGTATTCTGCTGGAATTTTACACACATACATCTTTTACCTTTCTATACATAATCTACATTACACTTTTTTTATACCTCTCAAACATTTAGCAGTGGAATTATTCTGTATTAAGAACTTATTAACTTTAGGTATATTAACACTCACCATTTGAGATATAGTAGGTGGTTAGAATATTTGATGAATGCATGAATGAGCAAATTAACAGGATAATTGCATTTTAGTATTGCTGTTTAGTATTGCAGAGTACCAAAATCTGTGACTATCATGTGTGTGTGGAGAACATTATACTGTACTAATAAAAGAGTGATGTATCAAGAAGAAAGAACAATTATAAACAGTTATATACCTAAGCAGGGTGCCACAGGATACATGAGGAAAACATTGGAAAAACTAAGTAGAGAAATAGATGCCTCTGCAATTATAGTGGGGGACTTTAATACACCATTATCAACATTAGACAGAGCATCTGGACAAAGGGTTGTTAAGAAAAAGAGACATTGAATACTACTTTAGAAGATCTAGACCTAATGGACATATACAGAATTTTACACCCAAATGCAGCAGAGTATACATTCTTCTCAAGTGCACATGGATCATTCTCCAGTATAGACCAAATGTTAGGTCAAAGAACAAGTCCAAATGAATTCAGAGGATTGAAATTATATAATGTAATTTCTCAGACCAACAATAGAAGTAAAGTGGAAATTAATAAGTGACAGGGAACTAGAATAGGCACAAAGATATGGAAGTTGAACACCACATTCTTAGTCAATCGGTGGGTCAAGGAGGAAATAGCAAAAGAAATCAGTAACTACTTTGAAATGAATAAAACTGATAACACAATATATAAAAACCTTTGGAATGCAGCAAAAGCAGTACCGTACATGCATTATATTAAAAAAGAACTTCTTTTTCAGGAAGCAGATGTGGCTCAAGCAATTTGGCTCCTGTCGACCAGATGAGGTGTCCTGGGTGTGGTTCCCATGGCCTCCTGGTGGAAGCAAAGCTGGCCAATGCCATGAATTGGTGCAACAAGATGATGCAACAAAGAAGAGACATGGAGGAGAGACAATGAGAGACACAACAAACAAGGGAGCTCAAGTAGATCAAGTGATTGGGTGCCTCTCTCCCATGTTGGAGGTCTTGGGATTGGTTCCCAGTGCCTCCTAAAGAGAAGATGAGAAGCAAAGACAAGCAGACACAGAAGAACATGCAGCAAATGGACACAGAGTGGACAGCGAGCTCAGGCGATGGCAGGGGAATTAATAAAATAAAATAAATCTTTAAAAAAATAAAAGAACCAACATTAGTTTCCCCATTCAAACCTTACCATATTATTAATATTTGCTCACAGAAAGTAACTTATTAAAAGTTATATTTCCATTAATGAGTCCTAATGAGCTTTCCCAGAAATTGAAGCAGTGATACATAGAACAGGTGATCTTACTTCATGGACTTCGGGTGATTTTCTGTTTGCCTATGTCCCAAGGAGTTAAAATCTCAACTATGAAGTGATAATATAAATAGCCAGAAAATATCTGGTGAAAGGAACATTTCAAAACTAAAGAAGTCTCACCCCCAAACACATAAATGTAGGGATATTTTAATAGTCTTAGAATAAGAACTATTAAGAGTGATGCAGAAGATGGAGAAATTAAACTATTTGATATGTAGCACATTGATTTAAGGAAATGGGAATAAATACTTTGAAAATTCAGGAACTTGATTATCAGAAAGAGACATTATTTTCTAAGTTACCCTTATAATTTTATGCACAGAAAACCTACCATTTCTTCCTCTTCAAAATGCTAATATAAATGTTTTTCTTTATCTTTATTAAAATAATTACATATGCAAATATATTAGACTTGTGTCATTTATGTGTGGTATTATGCACTCTAACCCTTCACTGGGGAGTATTTTACAAAACTTACACTTTCTGCATTAACCAAAAATGGAAGGCATATAACATTGGGCAAGAAACAAATAGTAAAATGACAGCAAAACAGCCATTAAATATTATTAAATTATCCTGGAAGGAACATGGATTCATTCCATAAATCAAAGATGCATAAGGCATTTGGCACAAAAGGAAGAGTGCAGGAAAACCATCATCCCTGCTTTACATAGTAAAAGAATATATATCTACTCTGAACCTCTATTTGAATTTTTCCCTTTGGTTTGTGTAGCTAGTCAATTTCCTCTCCCTTTATGACACAACTTATATAATCACTTAACAAGAAGGCTTTCCTGAGGACCCTGCACTTCACTAAGAGGATTTGCTTCCTCTGCATGGTTGTTATGAGCCAACTTATGCTTCATCTAACACTTGATTATGAGCCTTCCTTGTGTGGAGTGAACCTCATTCTATACTTGTTCCAAATAAATCATATCATGACTGCTGTTAAAATGAAGAGAGTTAATAAAAAATGCTACATTGAAAAAAGTTAAAGCTTAAAGTGCTGGATTCAAATTAAAAGCAAGCTGAGAGGGTTTAAATTTTAGGGAAGACTTAATGGTAAAGGAGACAATTAATTTTAGGTTTGAAATGCATATATTAAATGGAGTGAATTAAGCAAAATTAATTAAGAATAGAGTTCCAAGGACACATTCCTCCAGGAAACAATGAAAATTGAGGAGAAATTATCAGTATTAACTTTGTTGGAACTCTGGAAAATAACCCCAGGTTTATAAAAAATATGAAAATATTGGGGAAACAATGGTGAATTAAACATGGTAAGAGAACTTTATAGCATTTTAACTTAGCCTTGCCAACTACTGCCCAGCACAACAGAACACTTGAAGATGGCAGTGCACATTCATGCTTTGGGTACTAGATTCCTGAAAAGTGAATGAAAACCATATTGTGAAGAAATTGCATTTGACTAACTTGTCTGAAAGTACCTTGGAATATTGATGTAAAGTGTTTGCCTTGTTTCACTTAAATTCAGAACTTCCTCAAGGAAAAAAACAACACTCAACTAAAGAAAGAATAATCTGTGTAAAAACTAAATAGCAAAAGAACTTACAACTTCTACCTGGGTCAAAGGATTATAGTTGGGGCAAACAATGGGTTTGCCAAAAGATGGAGTGGGTTGGGTACTGCTGAGAGGAATCTGGAAAGAAAGTTACTTCAGGGTATAAGGATTTTGCAAAGCTCCTACATGTAATAGGGGATCTAGAAAGCCATGCACATGCTCAAGTCAAGACACATATGCAGAAAATGTCAGAAGACCCTAAGCTTTCACAGCTGGATGATAGTTAAATTCAGTGCAAGCAATAAGTGGAGATTGAGGCAAGGTAGGAAATAGCATGGCAAAGCTTTGAAAGAGTTCCTGAACACAAAGCAAACCTGCAAATGCTGGGAGGATGTATTTTTCATTTCTTTCATTTTTTTCTGGCACCAGACATTTAAAGAAATCTCTGTTGATGTAGCTAACCACAACTAAAGCAACACTGCTTTTGGAGACATTAGAGAAAAAGTAATAGTCTTTAAAATACTTTAGAAAAATCAGTAAGCAAACAAGTAGCTACAACCCAAAGCAAATGACAGCAAACATCCTTGAGGAGGTTGAAGAATCTGATTTCCAAGGTTATTAGAATATAATATTCAAAATGTTCATTTAAAAAAATATATTATATGGCCTTCAAAGAAAAAAAAAGTATGGTTCATTCACAAGAAAGAAGAAATTTGCAGAAACTTCCTTGAGGTATCACAAATATTGGAATTTCTTGACTTCTAGCAAAGAGTAAGATAGTTAAAATTAAATTATCCAATCTGAGGACCAAATGGAATAAAAAAGAATTAAGGGAAATGAACAGACTTTAAGAGATGTGTGGAATATTATAATGATGGGAATTGCAAGAGAAGAGAGAAAGAAAGGAGAAAAATGAATATTTGAAAAATTATGGTTGACAACTTCCCAAATATGATAAAGAAGAAAATAATATATTTTTAAATTAAGGAATCTTAATAGAGCATGCCTCAGCCAGGATCAGTAAAATAATTATTTACATAACACTGCTTTCTAGCAATGGCTCAGTCTGTGCTTCTGCCTCAGAAGTCTTCTCCATAATCCACTGGAGAAGAATTACAAAAGAATGTCAAAATGGAAAAGGAAGCATCCCCTAGTCGGGCTTCTGAATGAAAACCTAAGAATGGCAAAAAAAAAAAAAAATCCTAACAATAGTAAAAAAAAAAAAACAAGAAAGGTAAAAAAAAAAAATATGAGGTAGTAAAGGCCTATAAGGATCAAGTGACAAATTATCACTGGAAAAACTCGAACTAGAACCCAGATTTTGAGGGTTTTTAAAAATATATTTTTTAATTTTTCTAAAAGATACTTAGATTAAATAAAATGTTACATAAAAAATATGAGTTTCTGGGCCCGGCTAGATAGCTCAGTGGATAAAGAGCTCGCCGGTGTACCACATGGGAGGCCCTGGGTTCGGTTCCCGGGGACCTCTCCTAGCGGGCAGACGGCCTTGAGAATGGCAAGCCGCCATGGGTGGGCCGGAGCCACCATCGGCGGGGCAAGAAGCTGCCATGGACATGGCAAGAGCCGCCACGGGCAGGGCAGGTCGCCGGCGGATGGAGCACAGCCAGCCACCCATGAACTGAAAAAAGCCGGCCGTGAACAGACGCAGAGACCGCCCACAAGCGGGGAAAGCCGCGCCTGCGCAGTGTCCAATCTCGGCGCATCGCCGCAGTGGGGGGAAGGGGAGATATGTAATAAAATAAATAAATCTTTAAAAAAAAAATATGTGTTTCTGATATGCCACAATCCCCAAACTTCCCCCTTTTCCCCACATTAACAGTTTCTTTCATTAGTGTGATATTTTCACTGCAATTGATGAACACATTTTGGAGCATTACCACTAATGATGGATTATAGTTTACATTGTGGTTTATACTCTCTTCCACTCAATTCTATAGTTTATGACAGGATATATAATGACCTGTATCTGGCATTTGCAATATCATTCAGGATAACTCCAAGTCCTGAAAGTGCCCCCGTATTACAACTCTTCTTCCCTCTCCTTGCCTTCTGCACCTCAGTGGTCACTGTCTCCAGATTTTAGTTTTGTTTTATTCTTGTGTTCACCCTCTTCTTCCCTCCCTTTCCTTCTCTCTGTCTCTTTCTCTGTCTCTCACTCTCACTCTCTCAATCTCCATCTCTTATTTTTGTCTCTTTCTTTCTTTCTTTCCATTGATCTGTCTCTCCCCATATCTTTATCTCTTTCCTCCCTTTCCTCTCTTGCTCCATCTTAGGGAGAATGGTTTAACTTTTAGTGATTAGGTTATGGAAAATTTCTGAGGGGTGTCAGAATATAAATGGTCTTGATCCAATGAATAGCCATAACAATTATGTAAACCAAATTATATTTGGTTTACTTTGTTTTGGAGGGGGAAATCCACAAGGGAGAGGTGACATTTCCCTGCGATTGTATTTGAGCTGGTCTTTCTGAACCTCCAACAAACCACAAAATACCAGCCCATACTCACCTTTGTTTTCACATTTCTTGCAGAAGGCAGCATTGAAAATAAACAGTTTTGAGCCTGGAGAAGCTCAGGGGTGAAATTTGATGCTTTAAAACCTCTCCTCCCTCACCTGAAAAGATTTGGGAACATAACATATTAGGAGTGGATTGGAGAGCTAAGAGAACAGTAACATCCCCTACCAATGTATTTAACTAAAGTAGATTATTCCTATAGAATTCATGGTATTATGTTTCAGGAGATTTGAGTTTCTAATGAAAAAGTTTTTAGATAGATGTGCAACTTCATAAATTCATTAGCCATCAAGAAAATGCAAATCCAAACCACAGTGAGATACCACTTCCCATCCACTAAGAATAAGAGAATGAAATAGAAAATAAGTGTTGGCAAGGATATGGAGAAATTGGAACCCTCATGCTCTGCTGGTGGGAATATTAAATTCTGCAGCTCTTCCTAGGTATATAACCAAGACAAATGAAAACATACTTCTATGCAAAAAAATTGTACATGGATGTTCTTAGAAACAAAGGCCAAATGGTGGAAGCAACCTGAATGCCCAGATTAATGACATTCAGATTAATGACTAAACAAAATGTGGTATAGCCACACAATGGGATATTATTCAGCCATAAAAAGCCATAAAATTCTGATACATGCTACAATGTGGATGAACCTTAAACACTTTGTATTGTGTGAAATAAGCCAGGCAGAATAGGTAAATTATTACATCATTCCATTTATATGAACTATCTAGGAAAAATACATCCATAGAGACAGAAGTAGATTAGAGGTTACCAGGGACTGGAAGAAGATATAATTCCTTACTGGGTACAAAATATTTGTTTTGGGGTAATGGACAATTTTGGCAATGGATGGTGATGATAGTAGCACAACATTGCAAATTAGTTACATTTAAAAATGGATAAAATGGAATCATTTTTGTTTAAATAAATAAATAAATAAACCTGCAATTAAAAAAGCAATGAAGTACCAATGCATGTTACAACATCAATTCCAAGACACAGAATAATCAGAATGTCAAATGCCAAAGACAAAGGGAGAATTCTGAGAGCAGTAAGAGTAAAGCAATGCATAACATATAAGGGAAACCCAATAAGATTAAGTGCTGATCTCTCACCAGAAACCATGGAGGCAAGAAGACAGTGGTATGATATATTTAAGATACTGCAAGAGAAAAACTTCCAGCCAAGGATCTTATATCCAGCAAGATTGTCTTTCAAATATGAGTGTGAGTTTAAAATATTCACAGATAAACAGAAACTGAGAGAGTTTGCAACCAAGAGACCCACTTTGCAGGAAATACTAAAGGATATGCTACAGCCTGAAGAGAAAAGACAGGAGAGAGAGGACTGGAAGAGAGTCTAGAAATGAAG
>PVKH010007440.1:0-20219 GCA_004027955.1 Chaetophractus vellerosus | reverse complement strand
ATATCCATTATTATTATTATTTTAGTATCCATTGTTATTAACATTTTTCATTAGTGTGGTACATTTGTTACAAATGATGAACCAATATTATTATAATTATATTATTAGCTAAAGTCCATAGTGTATATTACAATTCCCTCTTTGTATTGTATAGTTCTACATATTCTTTAAAAATGTTTATCATGGTAACATATACATAACATAATAGTTCCCATTTTGACCACTTTCCAGTATGCAATTCAGTCATGTTGATTTCATTCATAAGGTTGTGCTACCATTACCACCATCCATTACCAAAACTTTACCATCAGCCCAAGCAGAGACTGTGCCAATTAAGCAGTAACCTTATTCCCTAACCCCACCCCTGCCCCTGGTAACCTGTATTCTACTTTCTGACTCTAGGAATTTGCATATTCTACTTATTTCATTTAAGTGATATCATACAATATTTATCCTTTTGTGTCTGGTTTATTTCACTCAACATGATGTCTTTAAGGTTTATCCATGTTGTAGATATATCAAGGGAATAATTCTTTATTAATCCCCTAGCTCATTGTTTTCCATGGTTTTTGGCTCTGTCCTCTGAGGAGTCATCCATATTCCATAAAAATTGGACTGTGTTTGCAGCTGAGTCATTTTCTAAGCTTTCTTTGTGCCCACAAAAAGTTTTCATTTTGAATTGCTTCTGTCCTTTTTAGTTAAAGTTGTTCAGTGCTTTTATCAGTACAATTCTTTCAAACATTTTATGGGTCTTCTATATATCAGATTGTAGTTCACTCCATTAGACAAACACCACATCCAGAAGTCTGTTTGGGAAAGGCTTTCTTCTACTTTGCTCTGATAGAGTACTGTGGGACAATGCCCTGAAGATTTTTAAAATTTCTTTTGACTTCCAATCCAAGCTTTAATTAGCTGTGAGAGGCTGGGGCACTACCTTATATATTTCAGAGGTCTTAAAAATAAGCTTTATAGTCACACCCTTGATTAGATCATTATCCTTAGACCATTTGTTAATGCAGTGGATTTGATTTCTGCCCTGATTCTATTTCTTACTTTGAGAACTTTGAGAAGCTGGGACTGAGAAACTTTTATTTTGAAAGCCAGCAATTCCTGTGTTGGAAATGTTTCCTTTAAATTCTGCTTGAAAACTTGATCAGATCCTTCATTAGTTCATCCTTTCACAGCTAAAAGAAGCCAATTGGTACTTTAAAAAATGTTTATTGAAGTATATCAGTCATACAGAAACATACACAAACAATAAGTGTATAGTAATAGCTGTGAACTTACAAGACAAACATATAACTTCATACAGGGCTCTTATACCTCAACCTACCACCAATACCTTGCATTGTTGTGACACATTTTTAACTAATGATTAAAGAGCATCTTCAAAATATTACTACTAATCAAAGTATTTTCCTCCAACCCACTCTATTATTTTTTTAAATATCATTTCTACATGAACATACATAAACAATAGGTGTATTGTAAAAGTTGTGAACTTACAAAGCATAACATGCATAACATCATACAGGGGTCCCATACATCAACCCACCACCAACACCTTGCATTGTTGTAAGACATTTGTTACAAATTATGAAAGAATATTGTCAAAACTCTTACTACTAACTATAGTCCTTATCTTACATTTGGTGTATTTTTCCCCCAATCTACCCTATTATTATTTTTTAAATATATTTTTATGACAGAAGTTGTAAATTTACAAAACAATCACACACATGTGCAGAATTCCCATACATCACCCCTCTATCAACACATCACACCGTGGTGGAATATTTGTTACATATTATGAGGTAATATCATCAGATTATCACCAGGTCCATAGTGTATATTTGGAACACTTTTTCCATACTCCCCCTTTATCAACACAGTACATCTTTGGCATAGATGCATGAATATTACATTATTACTGTTAACCACAGTCCAGTTGTATTTTCCCATCTTCTCCACATTCCCACCACCCTGCAAGAGTGATGCACATCTGCTCTAGCTCACAAAGGACACTCTTGCATCTGTACTATCAACCACAAATCTCATCCACCTCTGGGTTTACTGTGCTATTCAATCCTTAGATTATGCTCCAGCTTTCTCTCAATTGGCATTTATATCCCTAGACTACCATTTTCAACCACATTCCCATTTATAAACCAGCCATTACCCACTGTAATGTGTTACCATCAACTCTCTACATTTCCACACTTTTACAGTAAAGTTAATTAAAACTTCTACACACATTAAAGATCAGTAGTCCATCTCAGTCCTCCTCTTATCTCCTTTAAGAATCCACCAGGTCTTGAAGATATTTTCCTATATATTCCTCTAGAAGCTTTATGGCTCTTGCTTTTATATTTAGGTTTTTGATCCATTTTGAGTTAATTTTTGTATAACGTCCTCTTTCCTTCTTTTGGCTATGGATATACAGTTCTTTCAGGACCATTTGTTGAATGGACTGCTCTGCTGAGCTGGGTGGGTTTGACAGGCTAGTCAAAACTCACTTGACCCTAGATGTGAGTGTCTGTTCCTGAGCCATCAATTTGGTTCCATTGGTCTATTTGTCTATCTTAATGCCAGTACCATGCTGTTTTTACCACTGTAGCTAGGTAATATGATTTAAAGTCCAGAAATGAGAGTCCTCCAACTTCACTTTTCCTTTTTAAGATGTTTCTGGCTATTTGGGACCCCTTACCCTTTCAAATAAATTTGATAATTGTGTTTTCCACTTATTTTTAAAATGCTGGTAGAATTTTTTTGGGGATTGCATTGAATCTGTATATCAATTTGAGTAGAATTGACATCTAAATGATATTTAGTCTTCCAATCCGTGAGCATGGAATGTTCTTCCAATTATTTAGGTCTTTTTTTGATTTCTTTTAATGAGCTGTAGTTTTCTAATACAAGTACTTTACATCATTGGTTAAGTTTACTCCTGAATATTTGGGTTTTATATGTCATATTTTATTTTCACCACTCTTTGACATTTTTAGTTACTTTTATTGATGTCATCTTCATTTCTAGACTCTCTTCCAGGCCCCTCTCTCCTGTCTTTTCTTTTCAGGCAGTAACACACTCTTTAGTATTTCCTGCAAAGCAGGTCTCTTGGTTACAAACTCTCTCAGTTTCTGTTTATCTGTGAATATTCTAAACTCACCCCCATTTTTGAAAGACAATCTTGCTAGATATAAGATTCTTGGCTGGCATTTTTTTTCTCTTGCAGTATCTTAAATATATCATACCCCTGACTTCTTGCCTCAATTGTTTCTTTTTTTTTTCTTTCTTTCATTTTTACTGGGAGGTCCCAGGGATCAAACCCAGGTCCCTCCATATGCGAGACGGATACCCAACTGTTCCAGCCACATCTGCCTCCTCAATGGTTTCTGATGAGAAATTGGCACTTAATCTTATTGGGTATCCCTTTTATGTGATGCATTGCTTTTCTCTTGCTGCTATCAGAATTCTCTCTTTGTCTTTGGCATTTGACATTTTGATTAGTATGCATCTTGGAGTTGGTCTATTTGGATTTATTCAGATGGGAGTACGTTGTGTTTCTTGGACATGGATACCTACGTCCTTCAATAGGGTTGGGACATTTTCTACCATTATTTCTTCAAATATTCCTTCTGCCCCTTTTCCCTTCTCTTCTCTTTCTGCGATATCCATGACATGTACACTTGCATGTCTATTGCTGTCGTTTTGTTCCCTGAGACCTTGTTCAATTTTTTCCATTCTTTTCTTCATCTGTTCTTTTGTATGTTCACTTCCAGAGGCCATTTCTTCAAGGTCACCAATCCTTTCTTCTGCCTCCTCAAATCTGCTATTATATAATTCCAGTGTGTTTTTTTATTTCATTTATTGCACCTTCATGCCCATAAGAGCTGCTATTTTTCTATGTATGCTTTCAAATTCTTCTTTGTGTTCATCTAATGTCTTTTTAATATCCTTAATCTCCTTAGCCATCTCATTGAATTTATTAAGGGGATTTGTTTGAACATCTATGATTAGTTGCCTCAACTCCTTTATGTCATCTGGAAGCTTACCTTGTTCCTTTAACTGGGAGATATCTTCCTGTTTCTTGGTATGGATTGGAATTTTTTGTTGTTGTCTTGGCATCTGGATTACTAGAGTAGTTATTCTGGGTGCAGTTTCTCTCTTTAGTTTAGGGCTTTCTTGCCCTTTCTCCCTTGTTGGTTGTATAGTAGGAGCCAAGGATGTAGTTGGTGCAGTAAGCTATGGAGGCTCAAGCTGCTTTCATTGCCCCAGGGACCAATGAAGCTTCTCCCAACTTTCTCTTTTGCCAGGGGTCGGGACAGAGCCATAGCTGTGTGTAATAATCTAAGTTGTGCAGGCCTAGACTGTCGTTGCCCAGAGACACTGATGAAGCTTTACGCCCCTTCTTCCCCTGCCTGGGTCGGGATGGAGCTGCAGGTGTGGGCCGCAACCTATGCCGTGTGGGTCCAAAATGACCGCCGTTGCCCCGGTAGACTGTTGGCTATTCAGTCTGTGCCAGCTGAATGTACCTTCAGTTATCTGGAGAGGCTGGTGCAGGGTCTGCCAGCTTCCTCCCTGCTAAAGGTGGGGCTGAAGCCTGGGCTAGGGCTGCAGGCCAATCCGGTTGAAAGAAGCTGGTCCTTACCTTCACTGTGATTTTCAGTCAGCCCGGCTTCCCCTCTTGCTGGGGGCAGAGTCAAAATGGCAGCTATCAGCCTCTATCCGACTTGGACAGGTTCAAACTTTAGCTGTTCTTAGGGTTATACTTTAGCCAGCCAAATTTACTAATCAGTAGCTGAAATTGGTACCCAACTATCTCTTCCTCCCCTGTTTTTGGGAAGTGGAGCTTCCAATTCCAGCCGTGGAACAGCTCCTGAGGCAGCTTTTGCCCCCAGTGGAGGATGGGCACCGGCCTCCGTGGCGTGGAGTGCTCTACTTATGAATCTTCTCTGCAGATGGGCAGTCTCCTCCTTCTACTCTCTCAAGTTTGTTGCAGGATGCTTTTCTGGTCTCCTGGAGCCTCCGGGAGATTGCTCTGGGTGATTACTAACTGTCCTGTAGCACAAACAGACTCTACGAGCTCCTTACTCTCCCACCATCTTGCTGGTTCTGTTCTCAATTGGTACTTTTGACAAGTAAAGATATTTTAGCCTAGAAATCTCTTTAGCCAAATCCACAATTTCTTTAGATATATTTTTATTTTTCATGTTAGCACAAGTGATAGCCCCACCAATTGTTCTGCCAATGTGTAAAATGGGTTCACCTTTCTCCAGATGCTAATAGCAATTTCTTCACTGCCCTTCAAGCCTCCACTAACAGTTACCTCAAAGTCCTTTCAGTCTCCACCCATTGCTTTGTCCTAAAGTCAGTGATTCATGTTTTAGATTTTTTATTATGGTTGCTCCCCACTTGCTGATACCCATTTCTGTTTTGGTTATATAATGATGCATAACAAAGCAATCCAAACATAATAGCTTAAGTAACAAAGATTCTTTCTTTTGATTCTGTGTGGATTGACTGGGCTCAGATGGTGGTTTTTCTATTCTATGCAGAGCAGGCAAGGTTATTCATGTGGCTGCATTCAGCAGGCACTGGAATGTGCAAGATGGCCTCTTCTTCAGGTCATCTCTCCCTATAGCCTCGCCTTTCCATGGTCTAGCCCACGTTTCCTCATGGTATCACAGCTGGGTTCTAAGAAATCAATAGCATAAACATCTATGTCCCTGAAGGGCTAGGCCTGGACAGGCATGATTTTGTTTCTGCCAAAATCTGTGGATCAGAGTACATCTCCAGGTGGCCAGATTTAGGGGGAGGAAAAGTAGATTATACCTCTTGAAGGGAGGAGGGGAATACTTGTTCAGTAAGGGGAAGAATGAGTAGCTGGAGGGGAACGCAAGGCAGAGGAATTGTTATTTTCTTGTTATGAGAGAAAATTAAATAGGTCTATATGCTGAAGGCAAAGTCTCAATAAATAAAAAAAGAGACAGAAAGCTTCTTAAAAGCAGAGACTTTGATATTTCTGTGTTCCTTGCTTCTGGCAAAGTGGCTGACACATTGCAAATGTTCAATTAGTGTTGCTAAATAAATGAAATGAGAGAAATCAATTGAGCAGGATTCTTGAGGAGGTAGGAAAAATATAGGACTATGGTGGAGAGCTTAACCTCAGAAAGCACGAGGGTTCTCTCTTTATCTAGTGAGCAGGGATAAAAATTAGATTTTAAGAGGGAGGTATTCTGGTGCAGTAAATCGAAGGAGTTCTAGCCTTAGAGCTTCTCTTGCCTTATAATGAAGAATTAGAGGGCATCTGCTAGGAATAAGGAGGTTGGAGTAGAGCACTTAAGAGTAGAGCAACTGGGAGAGGTGGCCAGGGGTCTTCAGAACAGTGGCCTTCAAAAACGGGTACTTCAAGACTTTCCAAGGTGTAACAGGGATGAATATTTTGAAGAGAATCAATTCCCAGATTCTCTGATTCTTTATGTATTTGTAGAAGACATTGTCGATGGTCTAACATTGCTCACCCTACATCTGAGTGCACCTGCAGCTGCCAGTGACAGTTCCTGGCACATCGACAGCTTCCTCCCTCAAGGGCTTGTGTCTTTCCACCTCTCTGCACTATGTGAGTTTGCCAAGGGAGAAGTTCATGTTCTTGGGAACATTCAACCCATGAAGATGGGAGTCAGTCTATAAGAGTCCTCCCTGTCTTACTGAGGGACAATTCATAGGCATGTTCCCCACAGTATCTCAGAGGGGTTGCTCACGTGGAATTGAGTCCTTGTTACTTACACTAGTGACCCATTTATTAATATCCCCTTTATTGGCTTTCCTTCCTTCCTAGTGTCACTTTTCAAACTCCCTCACTTGTGTTTCCTGATCACCTCCTTTCGGGGATGGAAAACATGTCCCCTGCAAAAGGTAGGTTCAGGTCCCAACCCCTGGTCCTGTGGCTAAGAACTCATTTGTAAACAGGACATTTGAAGATGTTCTTAGCTCAGGTGTCCTCAAAATGAATGAGGGTGGGTCTTAATCTAACATGACTGACGTTCTTATAAGCAAAGAAATTGGACTCAGAAAGAGAAGTCACTGGGAGCAGCCAGAATCTGGAAGTCAACAGAACCTGGAGGAAAGAGAAGATGCTACCATGTGCACTGCCATGTGGCAGAAAAGCCATGGGCCAAGGATCACCAGCAGCCAGGCCCAGAATGTTACAGTGCTCCTGGAGAAAGCCTCGCCTTGCTGACGTCTCAATCTTGGACCTCTCAAAACTGTGAGCCAATCAATTCCTATGGTTTAAACCAACCCACTGTATGGTGTTTGTTTTAGCATCTGGAAAACTAAAACACCTCCAAAATAAGCTTTAGTGAGACCACTTGTAATAAATTCTAAGTTTATTACAAGCTTTTAAATGAAATATAAGACTCCCTAGTCACCTTCAGTCTCATCACCAGCTTTGAAATTTGACCCCTGAGGAAAGTTATTTCCTGAGAAGATTTTCACAGTGTGCTAATCTCAACCATTTTATTTATTTATTTTACAAATATTCCTGGGTGCCTACTCTGTGCCAGACACTGTTCGAGGTGCTTGGGATTTGTCAAAGAACAAAACGAGCAGATCCCTGGCCTTGTTGGCGCTTACTATCTAGGTGGGATGAGACTTGGGGAAAGCGGCATATAATAAGCAATGAACACAATAAACAGGTGAATTATATCTAACCACATTAGAATGTAAAAAGAGCTATGGAAAAAAGAGAAAGTAGAGTAGAGTAAGGGGAATGTGGAGTGGGGCCAAGGACAGATTGAATTATGAATAGGGTGGTCAGGAGGGGCCTCATTGCAAAGGTGACACTTGAGATTTGTGCTGGGTGAGCAAATTTCTGGAGTAAAGGGTTCCACAGGGAGGGGAAAGCAAGAGCAAAGGTCTTAAGGCAGGAGCGTGCCTGGTGTGCCTGAGAAACAGTGCCGAGACCCTTCTCTGGAGTGGAGTAAGTGAGGGGAGAGTAGCAGAAAAGGAGGCCCGTGAAATAACCCGACCATGTCCACCCCAACCTTTGCAGAGTGCAGGCCACGAATACAAATGGAGAGCCATGCACATCTAAATATTTACAGGTTATAGATCAAATTAACAAACTGGTAAACAAAATATATTTTATCCTCCTCCTTGACAAGTATGCCTCCATAAAGAAAAGTTGGAAAATATGATTATGTTATGGATTTCGTATAAATCAGAGCAAAATGTCAAAAACCATAATTTAATTATTATTGTGCATGTCTGGGTATTCCATTGATGTGTTAGCAATGTTTGGTTGAATGATAAATACATATGTAATCCATTAAATATTATATATTTATTCCATGAAATGTTATTCTTCTTGCTTTCATTTCAGCAAAAATCACTGTGGTCCCACAGTCAAGATTTTCGCAAACTTTGTATTTTTTGGACAGGAATGGTCTTATTGGATTATTGAATTAAGGTGCAAATTTTTGAATACATTTTAATCGAAATGTAAATTAAATATCAAAAATTCCAAAAATTAAAACATTTTCTTATTTATTTTCAAAAAAGTTTTCTTCTAAAATATTCATAATTATCTCTTAAAAGCAAAACAGCCCCAGAACCCCTGCACCGCGGACACCGGCCAGGAACTGGCCTCTGCGGCCGCTCCAGAGTCTGCGCCACCGGCACCGTCCCGCGCAGCAGTGGGGAAAGCAGTGGAGCCGCTGCCACAGCGAGTGCCCACAGGCAGGCCCCGGCGGGGGTGGTTGGGAGGCCACCACCACGGAACAGAGAAGTGACCCTGCCAAGGGCCAGAAGACCTCACCCAAGAAGACGCAGAGGCCAGCGGGCAAGAGCAGCGGGCCCGGAGGCAGGTGCGGGTTCTGCGGAGAGCATTTCACCAAGAGCAGCAACCTGACGGTGTCCCGGCGCTCGCACACCGGAGAGCGGCCCTGCGCCTGCGAGCTCTGCCGTAGCCTGTGCCCAGAGCAGCACGCTCAACCGCCACCGCCGCGTGCACGGCGTGGGGCCCCAGGGCATCCGCTTCCAGCGCCTGCACTGCTGTTTGTCCTTCGGCCTATGCGCCACCCTGGACAAGCACCTGCGGCAGAAACACCTTGAGGCGGGCGGAGGCGCCTGAGCTCCAGGTACACCCTCTCCTGCTGCCCCTTTGTACCACTGTCCCCGCTCCTGCTGACCTGCCTGCCTCCCCACTTGTGCAAGTAAACCATCCCTCTCCTTCGTTACACACACACACACACACACACACACACACACACAAAGCAAAACACAAATTATAATTGCTGAATGGCAAAATGTTAAATCAAATTATTTAAGCACAAATGAAAATCTTTAATTTTAAAAATTTTAATGAAATCTTGTTTAAAAACTTTTGTAGAAATAAAAGCATTTGCAATTCTAGCATTCAATGTCTATCTAGTTTCCAAAATAAAGAACGGTTTCCCCGTTTAGCACATGTTATATCCAGACCTATATATATATATATGTGTATTTTTTTAAGGAATAATATGACCTTTTTAATATTGGAAATGTGCCTGAGATATCATGTACAACTGCCGTGAATACCATGTTAATTTGTGAATACCTCTGGTACCATAAACTGGAATAAAGACAAGTGAGGAAGTAGATTCTTGGGACTACTTCATGCTAGAATTTATGCTAGAATTTATTGTTTTCATGCTATCTGACAGGAAGGATTTGTCAAATTAATTAATTTGTTTTTTTCTCTTACCTAAGTGACTCACTGACTGAATCCTGCCTGCATTGGATTTCCAACATCTACAACAGTACAACCCTCAAATATTCTTGGCGTTCAGAGACAGTCACCATTTGTTTCAAGGGCACAAGACAAAGAACATGGAGCAGTGTTGCTTTAGGGCCTGAAGGGCATTAGTTGAGACTGGATGGCTATGATTAGAGGTTGAGGCCCTGCTGTGTGCTAGCTCCAGCGTGACAAAGGTGCTCACGTGTTCTTCATTATGTAGCTAGTGCTTGTGAAATGTAGGACCACCTAAAACATGGGGCCAAGGTAAGGATTTCTCTTGCTTGGTCTAATGTTCCTATAGGGGAGAGGGCAGTGGTGTTTGGAGCCAGCTTGTACTTGCTCACAAAAATCATTATTTTCAATGCTTTCCAAATTTGTCTCAATGAAATCATATCGCCATGGTGGGAAATTACACCACAGAGATTGGCAAATACTGTAAAACCAGGGTTTTCCCTCATCCCCATCCTGAGAGGCAGTTGTTAAACATTTACTAGCACTCCACTGGGTAAGTTAGGACTTTAGGTAGAGAAGTAACATGATGCAACGTTTATTACAAAAGAATCGCCCTGACTACTTATTAAAATTGTCAGTAAGGGAGAAAGAGTTGAGGCGGGGGACCTGTTAGGAAGCTACTACAATAATTAAGGCAAGAGATGAGGTTACTAACAGCAATGGTGGCAGCATTGGAGGTGGTGAGAGACGACCTGATTCTAGACATATTTTGAAGATAGAACAAAAAACATTCGATGGTTGGAATCTATGGGCATCCACTTTTTTTTGCAAGTTTTATTTTTTAATTGATATTTAATTCACTTAACATAAAATTCACCATTTTAAAGCATACAATTTACTGTGTTTTAGTATATTGACCAGGTTATACAGCCATCACCGCTACCTAATTCCAGAACACTTCAGGAGTGATGACATGTTCTCATCACTTCCAAAGAAAGCCCATTACTTCCCATTTCCCTCTTCCCCCAGTCCCTGGATACACTAATCAAATTTCTCTCTCTATGGATTTGCCTATTGGAGACATTTCCTATAGATGGAATCATACAATATTTTGGCTTATTTTCCTTAGTGTAAAGTTTTCAGTGTTCATGTTGTAGCATGTCAGTACTTCATTCCTTTTTACGGCTGAATAATATCCCGCCAAATGGCTGGACCACCTTTTGTTTACCCATTCATTAGTTGATTTTTCTCGCTTTTTTGGCTAAGAATAAGGTTCTTAGTATATAAGTTTTTGTATAAATAAATATGTCTCTATAGCATATCCCTAAGATTAGAGTTGCTGGATAAGATGATAATCTCTATGTTTCACTTTCTGAGGAAGAGCCAAACTGTTTTCCACAGTGGTTGCAACTTTTTATATGGTCATCAACAATGTTTGAGGGTTCCAATTCTCCACATCCCTGCCAAAACTTGCTATTGTCCCTTTTTCTGACAATAGCTATCCTAATGGGTGTGAAGTGATATATTGTTTTCATTTTGATTTGCATTTCACTAAGGACAAATGATGTTGAGCATCTTTTCTTCTGCTTATTGGCCATTTATATATCTTTTTTAGAGAAATATCTGATGAAATCAACTGCCTATTTTAAAAATTGGGTTATTTGTCCATTATTGTTCAGTTTTAAGAGTTCTTCATATGTTCTAAATACAATTTCGTTGTCAGATATATGACTTACATCTTTTATTCCATTCTGTGGATTGTCTTTTCACTTTATTGTTAGTGTTCCTTGAAGCATAAAAGTTTTTAATTTGATGAAGTCCAATTTATCTATTTTTTTCTTTGCTTGCTTATGGCTTAAGTATCATATCTGAGAAACTATTGCCTCATCGAAGGTTATAAAGAATTACTTCTATTTTTCTTTTTAGAGAAATTGTGGGTTTACAGAACAATTTAATACATAAAACACAGGATTTCCATATACCACCCTACGTTTCCTTCTAAGAGTTTCTTGGCTTCAGTTCTTACACTTAGGTCTATGACCCCTTTTGCGTTAATTTTTGTTGATGTTGTTTGAACTAGAGGTCAAACTTCATTATTTTCTATTTGGATATCCAGTTGTTCCAGCATCATTTGTTGAAACAACTATTCTTTCTCCAAATGAATTATCTTAGGACCCTTGTAAAAATCAATTAACCATATATGAAAGAGTTTATTTCTTGAGTCTCAATTCAATTCCATTAATCTACATGTCTATACTTATGCCAGTACCACAAGTCTTAATTATGATTTTGCATTAAGTCTTGAAATTGGAAAGTGTGAATCTCCTAACTTTTTTCTTCTTTTTCAAGATTGTTTTGTCTGTTCTGGGTCCTGTGCTTTTATGTGTTAGGATTCCTTAGGATTTACTATAATATATGATTTTGTCATCTGTGAATAAAGATAGTTTGAGGGAGCAGATGTGGCTCAAGCGGTTGAGTGCCTACATCCCAGATGGGAGGTCCCAGGTTCAGTTCCCAGTCCCTACTAAAACAAAACAAAAAAGCAAACAACAAGCAAACAAATGAAAAACCCAATTCAGGGCTCAGTGGTTGAACTGCCTTCCCACTTGTGAGGTCCCAGGTTCAATCCCTGGCCTTGGTATCTCAAAAAAAAAAAAAGAGATAATTTTACTTCTTTCTTTTCAATCTGGATGCCTCTTATTTCTTTTTCTTTTCTTTTTTTAAAAAGATTTATTTATTTTATTACATATCTCCCCATCCCCCCCCCCCGTTGTGGCGACGCGCCGAGACTTGGTCACTGCGCAGGCGCGGCTTTCCCCGCTTGTGGGCGGCTTCTGCTTCTATTCACGGCCGGCTTTTCAGTTCGTGGGTGGCTGGCTGCGCTCCATTCGCGGGCGACCTGCCCTGCCCGTGGTGGCTTTTGCCCTGTCCGTGGCAGCTTTTTGCCCTGCCCACGGCGGCTCTGGCCCGCCCATGGCGGCTTGCCATTCTCAAGGCGGTCTGCCCCCTAGGAGAGGTCCCCGGGAATTGAACCCAGGGCCTCCCATGTGGTATGCCGGCGCCCTATCCACTGGGCTATCGAGCCGGCCCCTCTTATTTCTTTTTCATGCCTAATTTCCCTGGCTAGAATTTCCAGTAAAATGCTGAATAGAGGTGGCAAGAGTGGACATTCTTGTCTTGTTCCTGATATTATGGGGAAAGATTTTAATCATTCACCACTAAAGGGTGATAGTTGAAGGTTTTTCATGCTTGCTTTTTTTTTTTCACAATTTTTTTTGGTTATATATCTCCCCGCTTTCTGCTTGCTCTCGCTGTGTTCATCTCTGCATTCTTCTGTGTCTGCTCTGTCTCCCCCCGTTGCGGCGATGCGCCGAGTTAGCTCACCGCGCAGGCGGCTCTGCTCCATTCGCAGGCGGCTCTGCTTCCGTTCGCAGGTGGCTCTGCTCCATTTGCGGGCAACTTTCCCTGCCCGTGGTAGCTTTGCCCTGCCCATGGCGGCTCTGCCCTGCCCACGGTGGCTTGCCCTTCTCAAGGCGGTCTGCCTGCTCGGAGAGGCCCCTGGGAACCGAACCTGGGGCCTCCCATGTGGTGAACCGGCACCCTATCCCCTGGGCTACAACTGGCCCCCTCATGCTTGCTTTTTATTAGATTGAGGAAGTTCCCTTCTATTACACATTTTTTGAGTGGGCTTTTATCAGGAAATGGTGTTGGATTTCGTCAAATGCTTTTTCTGCATCTAATGAGATGATCATGCTCCCCCCCTTCATTCTATTAATGTGTATTACATTGATTGATTTTCTAATGTTGAACCAAACTTTAATTCCTGGGATAAATCCCTAGTTATGGTATATAATCCTTTTTATATAGGGAAACAAATGTGGCTCAAGTGATTGGGCTCCTGTCTACCATGTAGGAGGTCCAAGGTTCGATTCCTGGGGCCTCCTGGTAAAAAGGCATGCTGGCCCGCACGGAGAGCTGAAGCAACTAGATGACACAACAAAAAGAGACACAGAGGAGAGGCAATAAGAGACATAGCAGACCAGGGAGCAAGAGATTGAGTACCACTCTCCCACTCTGGAAGGTCCCAGGGTCAGTTCCTAGTGTCACCTAAAGAGAAGACAAGCAGACACAGAAGAAAACAGTGAGCAGACAGCGAGTGCAAAAACAACAAGGAGGGGGAGAAATAAATAAATAAGTCTTAAAAAAAATAATCCTTTTTATATATTGCTAGATTTGGATTGCCAGTATTTTGTAGAGGATTTTTCATCTATATTCACAAGAGATATTGGTCTGTGGTTTTCTTTCTTGTGATGTTTTTGTCTGGTTTTGGTATGAGGGTATAATTGGCATCATGGAATGAGTTAGGAAATATTCCCTCTTCTATTTTCGGAAGGGTTTGAGAAGGATTGGTGTAAATTCTTCTTTAGATATTTGTAGAATCCACCTATGAACCTATCTGTTCCTGGGCTTTTATTTTTGGTGTTTTTGATTATGAAATCTGTCTCTTTTTGTTATAGGTCTTTTCAGATTTTCTATTTCTTCTTGAGACAGATTCAGTATTTAGTTTGTTTCTTTCTAGGAATTTGATCAATTCATCTAGGTTATCTAATTTGTTAGCAAACAATTGTTCATAGTATTCCCTTATCACCTATTTTATTTTTGTAAGATTGATAGTAACATCCCCTTGTTCATTCCTGATTCTAGTCATTTGAGTCTCTTCGCTTTTTTCTTGTTAGTCTAGCTAAAGTCTTGTCAATTTTGCTGATCTTTACAAAGAACTGATTTTGGTTTTATTCATTCTCTCAATTGTTTTCTATTCCCTAGTTCATTAACTTCTCCTCTAATATTTTTTTATTTCCTTCTTTCTGCTTGCTTCATGTTTAGTTTGCTTTTCATTTTCTAGTTTCTTTATGTGGAAGTTTAGATTATTGATTTGAGATCTTTCTTTTTTTTAATATAGGAAGTTACAGCTCCAAATTTTCATCTAAGAATCCGTAACTTTTTTTTGCAATTTAAAAAATTAAACAAATCAATATTATTGATACATGTTAATAAAGCACACAATTCATCCAAAGCGTACATACAATCAATGGTATTTGGTATAATCACATAGTTGTCCATTCACCCCTTCAATCATTATTACAGCATTTTCATTATTTCAATAATAATACTAATGAACAAAAAACAGACAAACAAGAGAATTCTTCACCTCTCAGCTCTATGCTTCCCCTGCTATACATAGCTGCTATTTCTGGCTATTCTTGCACAATTATTTATTTACTTATTAAGCACTTTTATTGAAATATATTTGCATACCATATGATCTATCCAAAGTGTATAATCAATAGCTTTTATTATAACCACAATGTTGTGCATTCATCACCACAAAAGAATTTAGAACAATTTCATAACTCCAAAAAGAAAGACTCCACACCCCTTAGCAGTCCTTCTCCAGCCCTACAGAACCACTAATCTAATTTCATCATTATAAATTGATTTATATTTATATTTTATATAAATGGAATATAGAATATACAGTACTTTGTGTCTGGTTTCTTTCACTTAGCATAATGTTTTTTGGGGGTCTGATATTAATATCTTGAAGTATTAACATACATTTGTTTAGCAATAAAAAAAGTCTCATGTATGCAATTTTACCCATACTTGTATTTTACATGTGGTTTTACTATACTATAATGTTCCATGTTACATTCTTTAGCTTTCCTTTTAGAAATATACATGACCTTAGACTTCCCCTTTAAGCCACTTTCATACCCCCATAATAGTGCTGTTGATAACAAACATTAAGTTGGGCTTTCACCTTTTCTATTCATTTCCAAAGTTTAACACATATCCTTTTTACTGATTCTGCACAAGTTAACCCTCAGCTTTCCATTCTCTAAATTCATTCTATTTTCTGGTGACTGATATTCAAGTTAGTAACTTCGTGAGATTACACAATATATTCAGTTCATAGTGATGCAATCTCCAGTATTTGTCCTTTGTGTCTGGCTTGCTTCACTCAACATAATGTCCTCCAGGTTCATCCATGTTGTCATATGCTTCATGACTTCATTTCTTCTTACAGCTGCATAAGATTCCATCATGTGAATACACCACAGTTTGTTTATCCATTCATCGATTGATGGACACCTGGGTTGTTTCCAGCTTTTGGCAATAGAGAATAATGCTGCGATGAACATCAGTGTGCAGATGTCTGTTTGTGTCACTGCTCTCAGTTCTTCTGGGTATATACCCAGTAGTGATATTGCTGGGTCATGTGGCAAATTTATATTCAACTTCTTTAGGAACTGGCAAACAGTCCTCCACAGTGGCTGTACCATTCTACCTTCCCACCAACAATGAATAATTGTTCCTATCTCTACATATCCTCTCCAACACTTGCAGTTCTCTGTCTGTTTAATAGTGGCCATTCTGATAGGTGTGAAATGATATCTCATTGTAGTTTTGATTTGCATTGCCCTAATTGCTATTTATGCCGAACAGTTTTTCATGTGTTTATACACCATACATATTTCTTCTTTGGACAAATGACTATTTAAGCCTTTTGCCCACTTTTAAATCAGATTATTTGTCTTTTTATTGTTGAGTTGTAGCATCTGTTTATAGATCATAGATATTAAACCCTTATTGGACATGTGATTTCCAAATATTTTCTCCCATTGAGATGGCTGCCTTTTCACTCTTTTGACAAAGTCCTTTGAGGTGCAACAGTGTTTAATTCTGAGGAGGTCCCATTTATCTATTTTTTCTTTTGTTGCACATGCTTTGAGTGTAAGGTCCAACTAACCACCACCTACCATAAGGTCTTTAAGATGTTTCACTATATTTTCTTCTAGTAGTTTTTATGGTCCTGACTTTTATATTCAGTCTTTGAATGATTTTGAGTTGATTCTTGTATAGGGAGTGAGATAGGGTGTCCTCTGTCATTTTTTGCTTATGTATAGCCAGTTTTCCCAGCACCATTTGTTGAAGAGACTGTTTTGTCCCATCAACATGGACTTGGTAGGTTTGTCAAAAGTCAGTTGGCTGTAGAGGTGAGGGTTTATTTCTGCACTCTCAATTCTATTCCACTGATCGATGTATCTATCTTTATTCCAATACCATGCTGTTTTGACTATTGTGAAACATATTGGAATATGTTTCAAGGTCAGACAGTGAAATTCCTCCATTGTTGCTCTTCTTTTTAGAATGCTTTTGGCTATTTGGGTGCACTTCCCCTTCCAAATGAAATCGATAATTGCCTTTTCTATTTCTGTTGGAATTTTGATTGGTATTGCATTCAATCTATAAATCAGTTTGGGTAGGATTGACATCTTCATGATATTTAGTCTTACAATCCATGAACATGGAATGTCTTTCCATTTGTTTAGGTCTTCATTGATTTCTTATAGCATTGTTTTATAGTTTTCTGCATAAAGGTCCTGCACGTCTTTGCTTAAATTGATTTCTAGGTATTTGAGTCTTAATTATTCTTAAAATGCTTGTTAGAATTCACCTGTGAAGCCATCTGGTCCTGGACATTTTTTTGGTGGGAGATTTCTGATGACTGATTCAATCTGTTTAAATGTGATTGGTTTGTTAATTTCTTGTATTTCTTGTAGTGTCAGTGTAGGTTGCTTGTGCATTTCTAGGAATTTGTCCATTTCATCTAGGTTGTCTAGTTTGTTGGTCTACAGTTTCTCTTAATATCCTCTTATGATCCTTTTTATTTCTGTGGGGTCAATTGTAACTTCCCCCCTTTCATTTCTGATTGTATTTATCTGCATCTTCTCTCTTTTTTCCTTTGTTGGTTTAGCTATGGGGTTTGTCAATTTTATTGATCTCAAAGAATCAGCTTTTGGTTTTGTTGATTTTCTCTTTTGTTGTTGTTGTTGTTGTTCCCAATTTCATTTATTTCTGCTCTAATCTTTATAATTTCTTTCCTTCTGCTTGCTCTGGGAATGGATTGCTGTTCTTTTTCTAGTTTCTCCAGTAGTTCAGTTAGATCTTTGATTTTATTAATAGCTCTTTCTTCTTTATTTTTTTAAGATTTATTTTTTATTTATTACATACCCCCCCCACCCTTTCTGCTTGTTCTTGCTGTGTTCATTCTTGCGCTCCTTCGTGTCTGCTTGTCCCCCCTCCCCCTGCCCCGGTGCGGTGACCCACCGAGTCAGCTCACCCCGCGGTGCGAGCTTGCCCTGCTCGCAGGGGCTTGGTGGCTTTGCCCTGCCTGCGGCGGCTTTGCCCTGCCCGCCACGGCTTGCCTTCTCAAGGCGGTCTGCCTGCTCGAGTATGCCCCAGGAACCGGGCCTGGGGCCTCCTATGTGGTAAACTGGTGCCCTACCAACTGGGCTACAGCCAGCCCCTCTTCCTTTTTTTATAAAAATATGTATTGTATTGGTGAGAGGGCCTTTAAATGAAAGAGTAACAGATATCATTGATAATAATTTAATTAGTTTTGGTACGGGTGTTTGATAAAATTCCTAGAAAGTGAATGATTCCAAGTAATTGAGCAAAAAATTATTTTGAAATTCAAGTCGTTTTCAAGTCTTTGATTTAAAAAAAAATGGAAGGAAACCTGAGCTAATTATTAACTGAGAGAAAGTAAAGAAAATTGTTTTAGTGATAGACCAATATGTGATTTTTGGATTTTAACTAAAACAATGATCAAGGAACTGAGTGACATTGTTATTTTTTTTTCATTTACATCTCCTTATTTATGTGAACATGATTTCTCAGCATTTATATGTATAAACATGAAAAATCAGAATGTACTGAACCAACTCATTTTCTAGCATAACTAATATTCATCCATGGAAATGTGAAAAAATAGCTTTAATCATACCATTAAGAGATATGTTACCAACAATTTTTGCTTTTATATCTAATAATTACTTATTAAAATTTGTAGTACATTTATATGGTTTTGATCTATGTGTTTACCTAATAAATGTAACATAAACATTTTTTTAAAACCTATAGCCTGGCTCTAGGCCACAGAAATTTTATTTTATTTTATTTATTTATTTTTTTTAAGATTTATTTATTTTTATTTATTTACTTTTATCCATTTTTATCCCCTCTCCCCCGTTTTTGCCGTTTTATGTGTGTGTGTCCATTTGCTGGGCAATTCTCTGTGTCTGTTTTCTGCCCTCTTTTCTCATCCTTCTCCTCCTTTCTTCACCAGGATTCCATCCTGGGAACCTCCCATGTGGGAAAGAGGCATCCTACTGCCTGCGCCACCTTAGTTCCTGTTTTTTTGGCGTGTCTCGGCTTGGCTCTCCCTTGTGTCACTCTCCTGTTATATCATCATCTTGCTGGTGGCTCGGCGGGGCTGGACGGTGTACCCACTCACGGGGCTGGGGGCTCACCCGCTTGTGGGGCCAGACGACTCACCTGCTTGCAGGGCCTGGCAGCGCACCTATGCACGGGGCCTGGCAGCCCGCACTCACTTGCGGGGCCTGGCAGCCCGCACGCCTTCTGTAGTTTTCTTTATTTTTACCGGGAGGTCCTGGGGATCACACCCAGGTCCCTCCATATGGGAGACGGTCACCCAACCATTTGAACCACATCCGCCCCCAGAAATTTTAAAAATCAATTTTTATGTTTATTTTTCTTGAAGAGACAACACCAATAGAAGACTATAGGGAAAATATTTATTACATTGGATAGAAATGTGAATTCAAGGATACTAGGTATTTCACCGGTATATTTAAAAGAGTGATATAACAGTTTTATATTATGATTTAATATTATAATTATGTCAGAGATTGCATCCTTTTCTGTAAATGATAAAAAATTTAGATAAGGTAGAAAATGTTTTCTAAAATTCTTTTAGTGGGTACAGAAGTGGAATAAATTGAAGCAACTGCTTTGGAATAATAAAGGTCCTGCCTAGATAGGATACCATGAATTTCTAGCGGCCACACTTGGAAAGGTTGGGTGATGGGAGCTGGCCCAGAACATCTGGGGGTAAAAGCAGAGGTTTGAAGGTTAGATTGGTACAGAATTGGAGTCTCATGATAGAAATGCTGTAAATAATGAAGGAGGTGCCTGTGTTGAGTCAGGACAAAAAGACAAAAGCAATGAATTTGGAGTCTAGGGAAAGAAGTCAATCTGGGTGGTGATTAATGTATTGGGTAAAGCATGTGAGGGCCTCCAAGTCCAAGAGGCTGTAGAATGCAGACGTGGAAGGTAAAAAGGTATCGTCTTCCCTCCCCAGCACCTTCAGGTGTACCCAGGGCTGAGGCTTTTCATTGCACACTTTCTCTGCCCTTCTGGGTGTTGATGAACCCCCTTCTGTCCTGGGAGACTTGAGTGTCCTGTATTGTTAAAGGAACCTGTGAATATCTGCCTACATTGGATGGTTTGGATGCGCCTTGTCAAGAGCGAGCCTCTTTTAGGAGGCTGACCTCTAGCCACATTCAGCACCACTCAATGAATACACAGACCCCATCAGCCATCGTGAGAAAGACGGGCC
>PVKH010007439.1:0-20220 GCA_004027955.1 Chaetophractus vellerosus | reverse complement strand
CGGCTTTCCCCGCTTGTGGGCGGCTTCTGCCTCCATCACGGCCGGCTTTTTCAGTTCGCGGGTGGCTGGCTGCGCTCCATTTGCAGGCGACCTGCCCTGCCCGTGGCGGCTTTTTGTCTGTCTGTAGCAGCTTTTTGCCCTGCCCACGGCGGCTCCGGCCCGCCCATGGCGGCTTGCCATTCTCAAGGCGGTCTGCCCGCTAGGAGAGGTCCCCGAGAACCGAACCCAGGGCCTCCCATGTGGTTTCCCAGCGAGCTCTTTATCCACTGAGCTATCTAGCCGGGCCCAACTTAAGCTTCTTTTAAAAGTCTTATGGAAAAATAAAAGAATAAGAAGGAAATTTTTTTAAAAAAAGAACGAAATAAAAGTTTTGTGGAGGTGTAGAGACAGAAGACAAAGGCCAGCACATTTGAAGACTAGTAGGACACACCTCCTAAAGCTGGGATTCAAGAGTTTCACCCTTAGGTTGGAGGAAGGATGAATCAGAAGTAATTTTTCCCTCTGTTTTTCCACCCTGATAGTACTGCAAGGAACGTTGCTTTGGCACTGAGGAGAGCAAGAGACCAAAAAGAAAGAAAGAAAAAAAACAACAAATCCCAAGAAGTTATAACTACTGCCCCTCAGGGATCAGCAGTCCAAAGTTACATCACCTAGGTAGTCCAAAAACTTCAAGCTATGAATTGAGTTTAAAAAGACTCCGGACTATATATAATGTCACCAGCAGCTGCATGGGGCAAGTGCACATCTCAGGGAAGATTCACTTTCATCTTCAAGGATTAAAAAAAAAAATCCAAGTAAAATAGGCAGCTTACAATAAAAAATAACCAAGCACATAAGGAACTAATTCACCAAGAATGATAAATAGCAGAGACAAAAGACAGCAGAAACAAACCTGCAAAAAACTATAAATGTTAAAGTTATCAAACATTATAGTATTATCATATAAAGATATATTATTCTGTCTTCTTAGTGACCATAGATGCAAAAATCTTAACAAAATGTTAGTAAAATAAATCCATTCATAATTTAAAAGGACAGTATATCACAACCAAGTGGGTTTATTCCAGGAATGCAAGGATACAATTTACTGTATGAAAAGGAAAAAAGAAAGAAAAATTTCTAGGTGTAGGTAGACGCAGCATTTGGTAAAATCCACCACCCATTGTGATAAAATATCTCAGCTAACCAAGAATAGAAAGGAATTCCTTTAGTCTGATGAGTGTTTAAAAAAAAATCTTAGAGCAAATATTGTACTTTAAGGTGAATATTGAATTCTTGCTTCCTGAGATTGGTATGAGACATGGATGCCTTCCATCACCACTTCTATTGAGTATTGTTCTGGAGGTCATAGCTAATGAGATAGAGAAAAAGAAATAAAAAGCATATCAATTGGATGAAAGAAATTACTTATTCATACACAACACAGATGTTTCTAGTGACAATTAATGTGAATTTGGTAAGATTGTTGGATGTGAAAATAAAGACGTTAATTAAATAGATCAACTTCGAAAAGAAAGCAAAACAGGAGATTCTTGCCCTCCAGGTATTAAGATATCTTACAAAGCATAGTGATAAAAATAGTATGGTACTAAAGAAAGAATAGGCAAATGGCATAAAGGAACAAAGGAATGTTTGCACATGTGCACACACACACACACACACACACACACCCATTCCACACAAATCAATGGGGAAAGGATGGATCATTTAATAGATTATGTTGAGGAAAACTGAATCTATCTGAAGAAAAATCACTGGGTATCTACTTAACATCATACCAAGGTGGACTACTGAAGGATTAAAGACATAATTGGGATAGGTGAAATTATAAAATTAATATGTGTATTTCATCAATTTTAGTTACAATTATGTCTGAAATCATTTTGTACCCTACCATAGATTATCTCTTCCAATTGCCATTGGCCTTTTCTCCCCCCACAATTAAACATTTCTGAAATCAATATGCATCTTCACAGGTGACATCTAAAATTTCATTAAATACAGTAAATAATTTTGGAAAACATCTTGGTGAAATATGGGTGGCGAGGAACTTTAAAATCCTAGAAGCACAAGCCATAAGGCAAAAATTTGATGAATTTGATAACAAAGAAATATTTGCAATGTCTGAATAACAAGGGACTAATTTCCAAATACTAGAGGAACTCCTTTTTTAAAAAAGTCCCAATAGGAAAATGGTCAAAGAATATGATGAGGCAGCTAATAGAAGGGGTGACTCTAAAAGCTAGCAAGCCAATAAAGAGATGCTTAAATTTGTTCCTAATCAGAAAAATACAAATAAAGTAATGAGATAGTCTTACTTATATAAATATTAGTCTGGCAAAATAGAAACTTGGATTATGCTAAATGTTACTCTCATGCACCAATGGTAGTGTAGGAGTATAGACTTGAGTTACCATCCTAGAGAGCAATCTGGTAGTACTTAGTTAAATATTTGTATATCATATGTCCCAGTATTCATGCTGCCAGGTATGATATATCTCTAATTTTTACATAAGGTCCACAGGAAGTTCAAGGTAACCTAGGTGTTCATTGCTGGGGAAATGAAAAGGTGATTGATTCACAATACTGAGTACTAGGTAGGATTTAGAAACAGCAGTCAACCTGTACATGGAGCAACATAGGTAGATTTTTAAAACTGCTGTTTGAAAAAAACAAAAAACAAAACCAGAAACAGACCTATACCACAATACCATTTATGTAAGTTAAAAATACATACACACAGGAGGAGCAAAATGGCAGAGTAGGGAGCGCCAAGAGTCAGCTCATCCTACAGTGCAGTTAGTAATCAGCCAGAGCTATCTAAGTCACCTGTTTGGGGGTCCCAGGAGACCAAAAGTGCATCCTGCAACAACCTTGGGAGAAGAGAAGGAGACTGCCCGTCTGCAGTGAAGATTCGTGAGTAAAGCTCTCCAAACCGTGGCAGCCAGTGCCCATCCCTCACCGGTGGGACAAAACGCCTCGAAAGCTATTACCTGGCTGGATTTGGAAGCTCTGTTTTTCAAAAATGGGAGGAAGAGACAGTCCCAGCACCCAACTGCAGCTACTGATTAGTAAATTTGGCTGGCTAAATAAAGTCCAGTCCTTGGTACAGCTGAAGTTGGAACCTGTCCAAGTTGGGAAGAGGCTGGTAGTCTCCATTTTAACTCTGTCCCCAGCACGAGGGAAACGAGGCTGATTGAAAATCACAGTGACGGTAGGGACTGGCTTCTTCCCACCCAGATCACATTGCAGCCCTAGTGTGGGGTCCACCTCTGGCAGGGCCGAAGCTGGGGGTACTTGCATCAGCCCCTCCGGACAACTGTAGTCACTTTCGGCCCACAGACTAGATTTTGGGGTACCCATGTGACTACATCCTCGCCCTAATAGGACAGGAGTGGGGTTGGTATTTCCTCAGCCTCTCTGGGCAACTGAAGGAACTTAGGTTTATTATTATTTTATTTTATTTTTAAACAATTTATTGAAGTATATCATTCACACATGAACATACAGAAATAAGTGTGCAGTAAAAGTTATGAACTTACAAAACAAATATGCATAACATCATACAGGGCTCCCATACATCACCCCACCACAAATTAAATTGTGAAACATTGGTTAAAAATTATGAAAAAGCATCATCAAAGTATTACTACTAACTACAGTCCATCTCTTACATTTGGTGTATTTTCTCCCAACTTACCCTATTTTTTGTTGTTGTTCATAAATCATATAATTTTTCTAAAGTGTACAACCACTGGCATTTGGTATAATCTCTGAGTTGTACATTCACCTCTTCAATCAATATTAGAGCAGTTTCATTAGCCCTCCCCGCAAAAGAAAAACAACAAAAACAAACCACTATCATATCCATATGTTAGTGCTACTAATTACAAATCCTATGGGGGGCTTTCACCATTTCTATTCATTTCCAAACAACTTTTTTACCAATTCTGCACAGATTAAACCTCAGTTTTCCATTGTCTAACTGCATTCTTTTCTCTGGTGACTTATATTGTAGCTATTAATTTCATGAGTTTGCTCATCATATTCAGTTCATAACAGTGAAGTCCTGCAATAGTTGTCCTTTTGTGCCTGGCTTCCTTCACTCAACATAATGGCCTCCAGGTTCATCCATGTTGTCATATGCTTCATGACTTCATTTCTTCTTACAACTGAATAAAATTCCATCGTGTGTATATAACAGAGTCTGTTTATCCATTCATCAGTTTATGGACACTGGGGTTTCCTTATTTTGGCCATTGTGAATTATACCATATGAACATTCGTGTGCAGATGTCTGTTTGTATCACTGCTCTCAGTTCTTCTGGGTATATACCTAGTAGCAGTATTGCTGGGTCACATGGTAGATCTATATCTAACTTCCTTAGAAACTGCCAAACAGAATTCCACAGTGGCTGCACCATTCTACATTCCCACCAACAGTGAATAAGCATTCCTGTCTGTCCACATCCTCCCTAACACTTGTGGTTTTCTGTTTTGTTAATAGTGGCCATTCTAATAGGTGTGAAATGATATCTCATTGTTGCTTTGATTTGCCTTACCCTAATAGCCAGTGATGCTGAGCATTTTTTCATATGTTTATTTGCCATTTGTATTTCTTTAGAAAATTGTCTATTCAGGTTTTTTGCACATTTTTAAATCGGTTTGTCTTTTTATTGTTGAGTTGTAGGATCTCTTTATATATCAAGGATATTAGACCCTAGTTGGATATGTGATTTCCAAATATTTTCTTCCATTGAGTATGCTGCCTTTTTACTCTCTTCACAAAGTCCTTTGAAGTGCAGAAGTGTTTAATTTTGAGGAAGTACCACTTATCTATTTTTTCTTTTGTTGCTAATGCTTTTGGTGTAAGGCTTAAGAGATCCCTACCTACTACAAGTTCTTGTAGATGTATCCCTATGTTATCTTCTAGGAGTTTTATGGTCCTGGCTTTTATGTTTAGGTCTTTGATACATTTTGAGTTGATTCTTGTATGAGGAGTTAGTTAGGGATCCTCTTTCATTCTTATGGTTATGATATCCAGTTCTCCCAGCACCTTTATTGAACAGATTGCTCTGTCCCAGAAAAAAGGACTTAATAGGCTTATAAAAATCAGTTGACCAGAGAGGTGAGAGTCCTCACCCAGGACACCTAGTTGGGAGTTGATGATGGACGATGGCAATGCTGGGGAATGGAGAGAGCCTGCAGCTGCAGGCAGGATAATCTCTTCCATCGTATCCATGGGATATAAGCTCCCTCTCATTTGGTGGTGGAGGGGACATCACCGTTCCAGACTCCTTGGGATTGGGGGAAGAACTATGGACTAGAATGGACTTGTTGGTGTCCTGCTATAGACTTGTGATATATGCAATGGAAGAAATTGCAAAATTATGTGGAGCCAGGGTCACTGGACACTTTGGAAACAGGGAGAGGGAAGGGCAATTGTAATGGGTTTTTTTGGGACATGGGAATTGTCGTGGGGGATGTTGCAATGGAGGATGTAGGCCATTTTGTATCATCATGTATCATGCAGAACTATGTGGGAGAGAGGGTCATCTACAGTCTGAACTATGATCTATGCTTGATGGCAAAGCCCCAAAATGTGTATATCTATCACAGGCGTTATGCCACACTGATGAGGGATGTATATGTGGGGGTGTGTGGGAGGTGTGAGGGTGTGGCATATGGGTACTCCTGGAATTTCTGTGTAACATTTATGTAATCAGTGTATCTTAAAAATATATATAGATACATAAAAAATAAAAAAAGAACATTCTTGAAAAAAAAAAGAGGTGAGAGTCTATTTCTGAACTCTTGATTTTATTTTATTGATCAATTTTTCTGTCTTTATGCCAATACCATGCTGTTTGACCACTGTAGCTTTATAATACACTTTCAAGGTCAGGAAGCATGAGTTCTACAGCCTCGCTATTCTTTTTGTAGGATGTTTTTGGCTATTTGGAACCCCTTTCCCTCCCAAATAAATTTGGTAATTGACTTATGTATTTTTGTAAATTAGGCTGTTGGAATTTTGATGGGTATTACATTGAATCTATGAATCAATTTGAGTAGAATTGACATCTTCATGATGTTTAGTCTTCCAATCCATGAACACGCAATGTCTTGCTCCCAATCTTAAAGGGAAGGCTTTCAACCTCTCCCCATTGAGTATGATGTTGGCCGTATGGTTCTCATATATGTCTTTTATTATGATGAAGAACTTTCCTTCTATACCTATCTTTTGAAGTGTTTTTATCAAGAAAGGATGCTGGATTTTGTCAAATGCCTTTTCTGCATCAATTGAGATGATCATGTGGTTTTTTTCCCCTTCTATTTGATAATGTGGTGTATTACATTAATTGATTTTCTTATGTTGAATCACCATTGCATACCAGGAATAAACTCACTTCTTTGTGATGTATAAATTGGTTTTATATGCTATTGGATTCGATTTGGAAATGCTTTGTTGAGAATTTTTGCATCTATGTTCATTAGGGATATTGCTCTGTAATTTTCTTTTCTTGTAATGTCTTTATCTGGCTTTGGTATTAGGGTGATGCTGGCTTCATAAAATGTGTTGAGCAATTTTCCCTCCTTTTCAAATTTTTGGAAGAGTTTAAACATGATTGGTATTAATTCTTCTTGAAATGTTTGGTAAGATTCACCTGTGAAGCCATCTGGCCCTGGACTTTTCTTTGTTGGGATATTTTTGATGACTAATTTAATCTCTTTGCTTGTGTTTGGTTTGTTGAGTTCCTGTATTTCTTGTAGAGTCAATGTAGGTTGTTTGTGCATTTCTAGGAATTTGTCCATTTCATCTAGGTTATTTGATTTGTTGGCATAGGTTTCTCATAATATCCTCTTATGATCCTTTTATTTCTGTGGAGGCAGTCTTCATGTCTCCCCTTTCATTCCTGATTTTATTTGCATCTTTTCTCTTTTTCTTTTCTTTGTTAGTCTTGCTAAGGATTTGTTGATTTTATTATTACTATTTTTAAAAAAACAGCCTTTAAAAATTTTTCTCTATTTTGTTGTTCCGGTTTCATTTATTTCTGCTCTAATCTTTTTTTTCCTATACGTTTGTTAAAGGATTTATTTATTTATTTACGTTTATCCATTTTTACTTCCCCCTCCTTTTTGCTGTTTTTGTGTCCATTTGCTGGACAACTCTCTGTGTCCGTTTCCTGCCCCCTCTTCTCATCCTTTTCCTCCTGCCTTCACTGGAATTCGATCCTGGGAAACTCCAGTGTGGGAGAGGGGCATCCTACCGCCTGTGCCGCCTTAGTTCCTGTTTTTTTGGCGCATCTTGTCTTGGCTCTCCCTTGTGTCACTCTCCTGTTACTTCATCATCTTGCTGCGTGGCTCGCGGGGACGGATGGTGCACCCGTGCATGGGGCCTGATGGCGCACCCACGTGCGGGGCCTGGGGAGCTTACCCGCTCATGGGGCCTGGTGGCACACCTGTTTGTGGGGCTTGATGGCGCACCCATGAGCGGGGCCTGGGGAGCCCACCTGCTTGCAAGGCCTGGCAGCACACCTGTGCGTGGGGCCTGGGAGGCTCACCCGCTTGCGGGGCCTTGCAGCGTACCCACTCGCGGGGCCTGACGGTGCACCCATGCGCAGGGTCTGGGGGACTTACCTGCTCGTGGAGCCTGGTCTGTTCTAATCTTTATTATTTCTTTCTTTCTGCTTGCTTTAGGATTGGTTTTCTGTTCTTCTAGTTTATCTAGTTATTCAGTTAGTTCTTTGGTTTTAGCTTTTTCTTCTTTATTAATAAAGGCATTTAGGCCTTTAAATTTACCTCTCAAGATTCACACAATAACTGAAAGAATATTGAATTCCCGTCCTGGAGATCTCTGCCATGTTCTCTAATGGAGCAGCAACAGTCCCCCAAGTGCAGGGGCAATAACTGGTGAAGGAGGATGGTCCATTGATGGGCCCTTGATATTGATGACTATGCTTGTGAGCCTTTGCTCTTGAAATTGAAATGTAGCCTAGTGTTGTGGGGTGCCTAAGAGTTGCCTCTTGAGAGCCTCCTTGTTGCTCAAATGTGGCCCCTCTCTAAGCCAAACTCAGCATATAAATGCATTACCTTCCCCCCAGCATGGGACATGACTCCCAGGGATGAGCCTCCCTGGCACTGAGGGATTACTAGCAAGCACCAACTAGCCACGCAACTAGAAAAAGACCTCAAATAAAAAGGGGAAAAGGTAAAGACAAATAAGTTTATATTGCTAAGAGACTTCAAAGTGAGTTGGGAGGTCATCCCAGACGTAACACTTATGCACATCTCAGCAGGAACTCATAGACTGCCAAAGTGGATACTACCCCAAATGGTGGAGCTCATGAGGGCTCTGGAGACACCCAGGGCCTTTGGTAAGGGCAGATAGCTCTGGAGTTTGGTGCCTTGCCAGTGGGCCCTACTTTGGAATTTGTACTTCTGAGAGTTGGACTCAGTTATGGCTTCCCTACACATGGCTCATCTGTCTATTTAAACCTATACTTGGTGCTGGAATTTGTAGGTGTACATCCAAGAGACTGGAATCTTTGGTCTGTCTATGTGCCAGCTGGGCCCTGAGGCTTAGCGGAGTTGCAGCACCTACTCTCCATTTCATTGGACTCACCCAGGACAACTAACAAGGAAGTGAGGATTGACAACCACTATACCAAGGAATGAGAGAGCCTACAACTGCAAGCAAGAGAGTCCTATCCATCAGCTGTATGAAATTGAAGCCCCCTCTCAATTAGAGGTGGAGTGGACATCACCATCCCAGAATCCTCAGGGTTGGGGAATGAACTATGGACTAGAGTGGACTTACTAGTATTCTACTACAGACTTATTGTGATTCTAGCAATGGAAGAAATTCCACCATTGATGTGGAGGCAGAGGCCACTGGAGGCTTTGGGGGCAGGGAGAGGGAAAAACAGATGTAATAAGGGGGCTTTTTTGAGACTTGGGAATCGTCCTGAATGACATTGCGATGACAGATATAGGCCATCCATTTTACATCTCCCCATAACCTGCAGAATTGTGTGGGAGAGGGTGTAAACTATGGTGTGAACTGTGGTCCATGCTCAGTGGCAATGCCCCAGGATGTGCTTATCAATTGCAATGAATGTGTCACACTAATGAAGGATGTTGTTTATGTGGGAGGGTGTGGGAGGTGTGGAGAGTGGGGCATATGGGAATTGCTATATTTTTTGGTAACATTTATGTAATCTAAGTATCTTTTAAAAAATAAAAAATATATTTTAAAAATTTCCCTCTCAACACTGCCTTCACTCTATCCCATAAGTTTTGATAATGTGTTCTTGTTTTCATTTGTCTCAAATATCTTATTTCTCTTGCAATTTCTTCTTTGACCCACTGATTGTTTAGAAGTGTGTTCTTTAGCCTCCATATATTTGCAAAATTTCCCCTTTCCTGCCTATTATTGACTTCTGTCTTCATTCCATTATGATCAGAGAAGGTGCTTTGTATAATTTCAATCTTCTAAAATTTTTGAGAGCTGTATTGTGGCCCGACATGTAGTCAATTCTGGAGATAGATCCATGAGCACTTGAGAGAAATGTAAAACCTGCTGATTTGGGGTTCAACGTTCTGTATATGCCTGTCAGGTCCAGCTCATCTATCATATCATTAAAGTTCTCTCTTTCCTTGTTGGTCTTCTGTCTAGTTCTATCTATTGATTTGAGTGGCATATTGAAGTCTCCAACTATTATTGTGGAGACTTCTATTTTTCCTTTCATTTTTGCCAGAGTTTGCCTCATGTATTTTGGGGCACCCTGTTTAGATGTATAGATATTTATGACTGTTAATGCTTTCTGTTGGAGTGTCCCTTTTATTGATACATAATGGCCTTCTGCATCTCATCACTTTTTTGCATTTAAAGTTGGTTTTGTCTGACACCAATATAACTACCCCTACTCTCGTTTGGTTACTATTTCCATGAAATATCTTTTTCCAACCCCTCACTTTCAGCCAGTTTGTATCCCTGGGTCTAAGGTGAGTCTCTTGTAGACAGCATATGGATGGATCATGTTTTGTTTTGTTGTTTTTTTTAATCCATTCTGTCAGCCTATGTCTTCTGATTGGGGAGTTTAATGCATTAATGTTCAATGTTATTACTGTAAAGGCATTACTTACTTCAGCCATTTTATCCTTTGGCTTTCATATGTCATATCTTATTTTTGTCCATCTTTTTATCTTTTTGGTTACCCTTTCTGATAGTTTTCACTTCTATACTCTCCTCCAAGCCTCTCTTTTCTTTCCTTTTCTGGTTGCAGAAATTCCTTTAATGTTTCCTGCAGAGCCAGATTTTTGTTTAAAAACTTTCTTAATTTCTGTTTATCTGTGAATATTTTAAGCTCACTGTCTTATTTGAAGGACAGTTTTGCCAGATAAAGAATTCTTGGCTGGCAGTTTTTCTCTTTCAGTATCTTAATTATATCATAGTACTATCTTCTTGCCTCCATGGTTTCTGAAGTGAAATCCACACTAAGTCTTATTGTATGTCCCTTGTATGTGATGTTTCACTTTTTCCTTGCAGCTTTCAGAATTTTCTCTTTATCTTTGGCATTTGGCATTCTGCATATTATGTGTCTTCGGGTAGGTCTATTGGGATTTATTCTAATTGGAGTATGCTGTGCATCCTGGACATGTATATTCATGTCTTTCATGAGAGTTGGGAAATTTTCAGCCATTATTTCCTCAAATATTCTTTCTTCCCCTTTTTTCATCTTGTCTGCTTCTGAAACTATCTTAACACATGTTGTTGCATTTTGTGTTATCATTCAACTCCCAGAGCCCCTGCTCAAAATTTTCCATTCTTTTCTTTCTCTGTTCTTCTCTCTTTTCAGTTTTAATTTTTCTTTCCTCTATGTCACTGATTCTTTTCCCCATGATTTCAAATCAGCTGTGTGTCTCTATTGTATTTTAAATGTTACTTATTGTGTCTTTCATTCCCATAAGTTCTGTTATTTTTCTATCCAAGATTTCAAATTTTGATTTAGGAGATTTGTATGAACCTCATTGATTAGCTGTTTCACTTCCTGTGTCTCATCTGGAGCTTTGATTTGTTCATTTGCCTGAGTCACATCTTCCTTTTTTTTGGTATGGCTTGTAATTTTTCACTGATGTCTAGGAATATGATTCTGATGCTGAATTTACTCTGATGTTAAGTTTCTCTTTTGCCTAGGGATTTACTGTTAAGTAGCTGTGTGCTACCACTGTTCTTAGGCTCTTGGTTCAATTGGTTCTAGATATTTAGGATTGCCCATGTTTAACTGCTCAACCAGGGCTAAGGACCCAGTAATGGGGTTCAGGCCAGTTTCCAAGGGCCTTGGAGAGGGTAGCAGTAAAGACACCTGCTTGCATCTTTTATTTATTTATTATTTTCCTTTTTCAGGTACTTTTCTAGTCTGGCCAGCTGATGGCTCTCTTTGGCAGACTCTCAGCTGAGACCCCAGGTGCTAGGGAGGAAGCATTCAGAGTAACTCCTCAGGTGGGTGGGCGATGCAGAAGCAATGTTCTCAGGGTTGGCCAAGCCTCACAAACTTTCTTAGAGGCTGTTCTGCACCCTTGGCCAGTCACACCCTCCCTCCCTCTGCCTTCTCAGCAACCAGCCCAGGGCAGTAGGTAGGGTGTTTGAGAAGGCAAATTATCTTTAGCTCCCTGCCAGCTCTCAGGGCAAACAATATCATGGCCCCACCTGGCCTGAAGTGTGCAACCCCTCGCCTGCAACAGACCAAGTTCCAAAATCTGAATTTGTTGTAGGCTGTGTCTCTCCCTATCCCCATTCTTGGGGAAGAGGATCCCTGCAACCCTCAGTCCATAGCCACTGCAGTTCACAGCTACTGATGTCTACAGGCTGCTATCTGCTCTGTAGGTGGTGGAATGGGTGCCTGCTTCCACTTTTGTGGCTTTTGCTGCTGTACTCATGGTGTTTTTCAGCCAGCTGAGACTCCTTTCCTTGACCCTCTCCTTCTGGGTGTTGTCTTGCCTTCTCCTTGTGTCCTGAGCCCAAGAGCAGCCCTCCAGAACAACTGCAGGTGCTTTTGGTCCACATGGAAAAGTTTGTTGTGTACACTTGTGGCTCCATTCCCACCCTTTGCAGGGAAGAAGGGGGCTGGTACTTCATCAGTCTATCTGGACAACTGTGGTGAGTTTTGGCATGCATGACTTAGTTAACTGCCAAGACTTGTGGCTCCATCCCCACCCCAGACAGGGGAGGAAGGGGTGTGGAGCTTCATCAGTCTCTCCAGGCCACTACAGATAAACCTTAGCTGCACAGCTTGGATTACTGCACACAGCTGCAGCTCCATCCCCACACCTGTTAGGGGAGAAAGGTGGGAGAAGCCTCATCAGTTCCTGGGACAATACAGGCAACTTCAGCTTCCACAGCTTACAGTACCAACCTCATCCTTGACTCCTACCCTGACCCCAGCAAGGGAGAAAGGGCAAGAAACAAATGAAAAAGGGCTGAAAAAAATTCAGATTGGTAAACATGAGCCATTATAAAGTTCCAAAATAAGTTGAACCAGCGTCACAAAGGGCCTCTATTTGATTGCACAAAGCCAATCAAATAGAAAGCCCTAGAATAAAGAAACAGCCCAGAATAAATGCATTGGATAAATCAGATGCTGAGACATCAACAAAAAATGGCAAGCCATACCAAGAAACAGGAATATATGGCCCAAAGGAACCAACTAAAGCACCAGATGACATAAAGGAGTCGAGACAACTGATCACAGATATGGAAACAAATCTCCTTAATAAATTCAATGAGATGGTTAAAGACATAAAGGAATTAAGAAGACACTGGAGGGAGCAGATGTAGCTCAAGTGTTGAGCACATGCTTTCCATGTACAAGGTCTCAAGTTAAATTCCCAGTACCTCCTAAAAAACAAAAAAGAAAAAACATAGAAAGAGAAAAGACTCTGGGTGAGCACAGAGAAGAAGTTGAAGGCATACATAGAGAAATAGCAGATCTCATGGGAATGAAAGGCACAATAAATGAAATAAAAAATGCACTGGAGGCATATAACAGCAGATTTCAAGTGTCAGGAGAAAGAATCAGTGAGTTTGAAGACAGCTTCTGAAAGTAAACATACAAAAGAACAGATAAAGAATAGAATGGAAAAAATTGAAAAGGGTCTCAGGGAACTAAATGATGGCAAGAGTTGTACACACATACATGTCATGGGTGTTCTAGAAGGAGAAGAGAAGGGAAAAGGGACAGAAGGAATATTTGAGGAAATAATGGTAGAAGATTTCCCAACTTTATTGAAGGACATAGAGAAGCACAATATACGTCAATCTGAATAGACCTACTGTGAGACACATACTAATCAGGATGCCATATATCTAGCAAGATTGTCTTTCAAAAATGAGGGCAAATTAAGTATATCCACAGATAAATGGAAACTGAGAGAGTTTGTAAACAAGATATTGGCTTTGCAGGAAATACTAAAGGGAGTGCTACAGCCTGAGGGAAAAAAAAAAAGATAGGAAATAGAGGCTTGGAAGAGAATATAGAGATGAAGGTTATATCAGTAAAAGTAACTAAAAGTGTAAAAAGAGTGGTGAAAATAATATATGACAGATAAAACCCAAAGGTCAAAATGGATGAACTAAGAACTGCCCTTACAGTAATAACATTGAATGTTAATAGATTTAACTCCCCAGTCAAAAGACACAGTCTGGCAGAATGTATAAGAAAATATGAGCTATCTATGTGCTGTCTACAAGAGACTCACCTTAGACCCAAGAATACCAGTAGATTGAAAATGAAAGGCTTCCCATGTATGAGGTCCTGGGTTTGATCCCCAGTACCTCATTTTAAAAAATGAGATAAAATTGAAGACCTAACTGCACACTTGGAGGAACTAGAGAAAGAACAGCAAACCAATCTAAAGCAAGAAGAAGGAATGAAATAACAAATATCAGAGCAGAAACAATGAAATGGAGAACAACAAAAAGAAAACAATAGAATGGACAAAACCAAAAGTTCTTTGAGATGATCAACAAAATTGGCAAGCCCTTAGTAGACTGACAAGAAAATAGAGAGAAGATGAAAATAAGTAAAATCAGAAATGAAAGCAGAGACATTACTACTGACCCCACAGAAATAAAGATCATAGGAGGATACTATGAACAACTGTATGCCAACAAACTAGACAATGTAGATGAAATGGACACGTTTCTAGGAATATACAAGCAACTTACACTTGACCCCAGAAGAAATAGATGACCTCAACAAACCAATCACAACTAAAGAGATGGAAACCGTCATCAAACAACTCCCCAACATGAAAAGCCCAGGACCAGATGGCTTCACAGATTAATTCTACCAATCATTCAAAGATGATCTAATACCAAACTTACTCAAATTCTTCCAAAAAAATTGAACAGGAAGGAACAATCTAAACTCATTCTATGAAGCCCACATCAACCTAACACCAAAGACAGATAAAGATACTATGAAAAAAAATTACACACCCATTTCCCTAATGAATATAGATGCAAAAATCCTCAACAAAATACTTTGTAATTGAATCCAAAAACACATTAAAAGAATTATTCATCATGATCAAGTGACTTTTATTCCAGTCACGCAAGGATGGTTCAGCACAAGAAAATCAGTGTAATACATCACATTAATAAATTGAAGAAGAAAAACCACATGATCATTTCTATTGACACAGAAGTCATTTGACAAAATATAGAATCTTTTCTTGATAAAAACACTCCAAAAGATTAAATTGAAGGTAACTTTCTCAACATGATAAAGGGCATATATGAAAAACCTACAGCTAACATTGTACTCAGTAGTGAAAGACTGAAAGCTTTCCAGTTGTAGCATATATGGCTTTGCATTTTTCCCAAACCCTTCCAGTTCTTTTCCCTTCTAGACACAGCAACATTTCATTTCTTAATATTTGCACAGTAAGCCTTAAGAAATAACTGTTTGTGAGTTCGTGACTGTAATGGTTTGGCAGTTTTATCTAATTATGAATTCTAAAAATATAAATTGAATCATGCTTGTAAACTGATCTGTTCATCTGGGCATGATTGGTTTATGATTAGGGCATTAACTGGGCCATGTTAGTAGGGCATTGAGCACCACCCCTTGGTGGGTGTGGTCTCAAGTGTAAAAAGCAAGGCAGCAGATTTGAGAAGCAGATTGTTGAGAAGCAGGTCTGATGTTGGAGAGGAGCTCTCCAGGAGAAGACAAGTGAGCCGTTTGCCCGATAGTCTACAGCTGGCCTTGTAGAGAGATGCAAAAGCATAGAGAGCCTCATGGTCTGCAGCTGAACTTGTGGAGGAAACAGAAGCTAAGCCCTGAGAGAGACATAGCCCCGGGAACAGAGGAACCCAGAAGCCTGAACCCTGGAGACCTAGGCAGCTGTCTTGCTCCAACACGTGGACTTTGGTGAGGGAAGAAATTTATGCTTTTTGGCCTGGTAACTGTAAGCTTTTACCCCAAATAAATACCCTTTATAAAGACCAACCAATTATTGATACATTGTGAAGCACTCCTTTGGCTGACTAATACAGTGACTGATATGTTAATCTTGTATGCTTAGACTTCTCTCCCAGAAACTCTAAAGATGACCTGTTCCGTGAGTTGACTGGCTATGAAGTTTCTATAAAATTGTAACTTCTGGTGCGAATATTCTCGCTGATCTGATTTTGTGATCATCAGGGTAGACTAAACATTCACTATATTAGAAACCATGCATGTGTCCCCAGACTTAGTTTTTCTCCCTACGTCTGGGTTTTAGAATGCTGGTGATAAACCAAGCCTGATTTATTATATGTCCATCCTGTATGGGAAATGACAGTAACTCTAGGTATCTTTGGTCAATCTTAAGAGACATAGCAGGGGGGGGTGGATGTGGCTCAAATGGTTGGGCGTTGGTCTCCCATATGGGGGTCCTGGGCTCGATCCCTGGGACCTCCCAGTAAAAATTAAAATATATATATATTGAAGGTGCGTGGACCGCCAGGCCCTATGCACAGGTGAGCCACCAGGCCCTGTGAGCAGGTGAGCCCCCAAGGCCCCATGCATGGGTGTGCTGCCAGGCCCTGTGCACGGGTACACCACCAAGCCCCACACACGGGTGCGCCATCAGGTCCCTCTGAGCCACACAGCAAGATGATGACATAACAGGAGAGTGACACAAGAGAGATCTAAGATGAGATGTACCGAAAAAACAAAAATTAAGGTGGCGCAGGTGGTAGGATGCCTCTCTCCCACATCGGAGGTTCTGAGCATCGAATCCTGGTGAAGACAAGAGGAGAAGGATGAGAAGAGAGGACAGGAAACAGACAGAGAATTGCCCAGTGAATGGACACAAAAACAGCAAAAATGGAGGGGAAGGGGGTAAAATGGATAAAAGTAAATAAATACTTTTAAAAAAAAGTATAGGGGAGTAAGATATGGACTATAGTTAGTAGTAATACTTTGATGATGCTCTTTCATAATTTGTTAACATATGTTTCACAAAAATTCAAAGTGTTTGTGGTGGGATGATGTGTGGGAGCCCTGTATGATGTTATGCATGTTTGTTTTGTAAGTTCACAATGTTTACTAAACACGTATTGTTTATGTAAAAAAAAAAAATTGTAACTTCTGCCCTGCTGAGACACATTGCAAATGTCTGTTCCTAAACACAGCTTTCTGTGGGAATCATGCTCTCCCTCGTGTACCCTCCCAATCTGCACATAATGTAGTATAAAAGACCCCTCTTGCTTTGTGGCAAGTGTGGACACCGAGCCTTGGAAGTGCCATGCTCTCCTACCACCATTGAGGACAAGGATTCTAGGCCACGATCAGGCTCAGATCTACTACCACAGTAGAGCTTCCCCATGTAAGGCCCCTAATAAATGCTTACTTTTTTGCCAAGCTGGACTTTCCCAAGTCTTTGTTTGGTCTGACGCATCCCTTTGAGTTTGGTGCAAAGCTGCCGTATTACACAGCTCACTGTTATACTTGAAACACTGTTGAGACCAGGAACAAGACAAGGATGCTCACTGCCACCACTGTTGTTCAATTTAGTGCTAGAGGTTCTAGATAGAGCAATCAGGCAAGAAAAAGAAATAAAAGGCATCCAAATTGGAAAGAAGTAAAAGTTTTGCAATTCATAGATGATATAATCCTATACCTAGAAATTTCTGAAAAATCTAAAACAAAGCTACTAGAGTTAATGAACAAGTTCAGCAGAGTGGTAGAATACAAGATTAATATGCAAAAATCAGTAGTGTTTCTATACACTAGTCATGAGCAATCTGAAGAGGAAGTCAGGAAAAAAATTCCATGTACAAGAGTGACTAAAAGTATCAAGTATTTAGGAATAAGCTTAACCAAGGACATAAAGGACCTTTTATTCAGAAAATTACAATAAATTCCTAAAAGAAACCAAAGAAGACCTAAATAAGTGGAAGGATGTTCATGTTCATGGATTGGAAAACTATCATTAATATGTAAATTCTACTCAAACTGATTTACAGATTCAAAGCAATTCTGATAAAAATACCAACAGCCTTTTTAAAAGAAATTGAAAACACAATTAGCAAATTTATTTGGAAGGTTAAGGGGCCCCAAATAGCCAGAAACATCTTAAAAAGAAGAATGAAGTTGGAGGGCTCTCACTTCCGGTCTTTAAATCATATTACCACATAGCTACAGTGGTAAAAACAGCATGATACTGGCATAAAGACAGACATATAGACCAATGGAACTTGAATTGATGGTTCAGAAACAGACCCTCACATCTATGGTCAGGTGATTTTTTTTAATATTTTATTTTTTTATAAAAGATACTTAGGTTACATAAATGTTACATAAAAAATACAGGGGATTCCCATATGCCCTGCTCCCTACCCCTCCTACATTTTCCCACATTAGCAACATCCTTTTTTAGTGTGGTACATTGGTTATAATTGATGAACATATTTTGGAGCATTGCCACTAAGCATGGATTATAGTTTACATTGTAGTTTACCCTCTTTCCTGTACAATTTTGCAAGTTATGGGAAGATATATAATGGCCTGTATCTGTCAATGCAGAGTCATTCAGGACAATTCCCAAGTCCCAAAAATGCTCCCATACTACACCTGCCTTTCCATCTTCCTCCCCTCAGAACATCCAGTGGCCACTGCCTCCACACCAATGATACAAGTTCTTCCATTGCTAGAACCACAATAAGTCTACAGTAGAATACTAGTAAGCCTACCCTAGTACATCGTTCATTCCCCAATCCTGAGGATTCTGGGATGATGATGCCCACTCCACCACTAATTGAGAGGGGGCTTAGATCCCATGGGGCAGATGGATGGGACTATCTTGCTTGTAATTGCAGACTCTCTCTGTTCCTTGGGATGGTCATTATCCATCATCCTCTTCTTGTTAGTTGTCCTGGGCAAGTCCAATGAACTGGAGAGTAGATGTTGCAACTCTGTTGAGATTTAGGGCCCAGCTGGCACATGGACAGCCTAAAGATTTAAGTCTCTTGGACGTACGCCTATCAACTCTAGTACTAACTATAGGTTCAAATAGAAGGGACAGAAGAGCCATGTGTTGGGAAACCACAACTGAATCCAACTCTGTCACACTGGGGAGTATAAATTTCAAAGTAGGGCCCACTGGTAGGGCACCAAACTCCTGGTCTTTCTGCCCTGCCAATAGTGTCTGGATGTCTCCAGAGCCCTCAGGAGCCCTGCTCTTTGAGGTAGTATTTATTTGGGTAGTCAATGAGATTCTCCTGAAACATCCAGAAGCGTAACCTCTGGAATGACCACCTGATTCACTTTGAAGTCTCTTAGCCATATAAACTCATTTGTCTTTACCTTTTCACCCTTTTGGTCAAGGTATTTTTCCAGTTGCATTGCTAGTTGGTGCTTGGTAGTAATCCCTCAGTGCCAGGGAGGCTCATCTTGGGAGTCATGTCCCACGCTGGGGGGAAGGTAATGCATTTATATGCTGAGTTCAGCTTAGAGAGGCCACATTTGAGCAACAAGAAGGCTCTCAGTCTGTAACTCTTAGGCACCTTATAATACTAAGCTAAGTTTCAATTTCAAAAGTAAAGGTTCATAAGTACAGTCATCAATATCCAGGGCCCATTAATGGACCATCCTCCTTCACTAGTCAAAGCCTCTGTATTTGGGAGATTCTTGCTGTTCCATTAGAGAATGTGGCAGAGCTCTTCAGGATGGGAATTCTATATTCTTTTGGTTATTGTGTGAATCTCCCCCCACCGTGACAATGCCCCATGAACACTTGAACACATTTATATGTCTTAAAGGTATGCCCCGGGTGAACCTCCTCCCATGCATCCCCCATCACTGACACCCTGCATCAATGATCCTCCCTTGTCATCGTTGTAACCCTTCTGTGATTGAAAACTTCTTAAAAAATGAAGCCAACAAAATAACCAAATACAATTAATAACAAAATGAAATAATAATGATAGTTTTAAAAATGAAAAATAAAAAATTTGGGATAATAAAAATAATGAAAAAATATTTTAAAAAATTTGACATTGTCTTTCATCACTATAAGATATATTGTCTTCTGTGTACACTGACATTTCTTCCCTTTAATCCCCCAGTGTCTTATTTTTTTCATTTTGTCATCAAAGAAGTTTTAGGTTACAGAAAAGTCACGTAAGGAATATAGGGGATTCCCACATACCCAACATACTCCACCTTTTCCCCTTTCCTCAATTAAAAAAAATTTACATGGGGATGGTACATTTGTTACAATTAATGTACAAATACTGAAACATTGTTATTAACCATGTGAATGATTTACATTATGGTTTACATTTTGGACTATGCACTTTTATAAATTTAGATGAAATTTAACATGGCCTATATCCATCACATAGTACAATGCCATCACCCCCAAAATGCCCCATGTTCTATCTATTCTATTCCTCCCTCCCCCTCCCCTCAAGACCCATGGCAACCACTAAGCTTCACTCCTTGAAGAACAAGATTCATGGTTACTTGCGAAAACATTGAGGGCTTGACATACTTCTCCCTCATTAGCACTGCTTATGCTCTTGAGAGACTCCCGCCCCTATATTTGAGAACATAGTAGGACTCCAGGATGAGAGTCCAACTCCTTCCCGCTCATTATGTGGATCTCTATCCATTGATAAAACCCATTATGATAAGATGAACATTCACACACTCCTTAGAGGCCTGCCCC
>PVKH010007438.1:0-20227 GCA_004027955.1 Chaetophractus vellerosus | reverse complement strand
GCAGGGCAGGTCGCCCGCGCGAATGGAGCACAGCCAGCCACCGGCGAACTGAAAAAGCCAGCCGTGACGAAGCAGAAGCCGCCCATAAGCGGGGAAAGCCGCGCCTGCGCAGTGACCAAGTCTCGGCGCGTCGCCGCAACGGGGAGGGGGGAAGGGGAGATATGTAATAAAATAAATAAATCTTTAAAAAAAAAAAAAAGAAAGTTAGTTGGATGATCACTTCTTCAAAAAGGCCTTCCCTGAACACCTCAGATTACATATCATATCCAGTCATTTTCTATTGCATTATATAATTTCTCATGATTTGAATTTATTAATTTACATATTTATTATTTGTATCGTGACTGGAATGAGAACTGCTTTAGGGCACGGATTATGATTTATCATAAGAAACTCTAGGAAGCCATGGAGTCTACAAGAGGGAGGTGAAAAGGAAGGAAGGAGGTAAAGGCAAAATCAGCCGGAATGGAAGAGATATTCCAGCAGTTTATACAGTCACCTAGTTAAGTCAGTTCTTTTGGGTTGTTTTTCACTTAATGGATATGTGTAAACCATTGCGTGTCCATATTTATGCTCATTATTTAAGAAATACAAAGGAAAAAAACCCCTGAAACTAGAAGGAATCCAGTTTATTCATATAGTTCTTCTTTAAATACCAAAACATGACATTAAAAAAAGCAAGCATGTTCCTTTGCTCATAATTTTCCTCAAATCTTGTTCTATCTTTATTTTCAAGACAAAACATATACATGAGAGTAAAAAAGAGAAAATACTCCATTTTTTCATATTATGTTTCAAAGTGCATATTTTCTATCATAACTGAGTATTTAGGTAAGGTTTTCACTATTTCTTTGAAGAAATTAAAACCTATGAAATAAAATATCACAAAGATATTGTCAACAGATTCTGATTAAAGAAATCTTTCTTTAACTTTTGGTTTACCTAATGGAAATATTTTTAATAGTGAATTTTGTAACATCTTTCATTACCAAACAAATCAAATAGCTGAAAGGTATCTTTTGAATAACAGTTACTATTACAGCTTTAATAAATATTTATTTCTTGTTTTGACAAATTCTTTTCAGTAAGATAGCTATATTGACAAAATATAGACTATTTTAATATTGCTTTAATTCTAGTCTTTAAATTCCTTATTTTTTTCTGTTGCAGTTCTCTGCTTTATTTCCTTTTTTAAAGATTTGTTTATTAGAGAAGAACCCTAAAGTATTCTGCATTCCATCCTATTTTGTTAATGTGTCAAAAGGGGCTTATCTTGGGAGTTCTCAATGTTTTTTCTAAACTGAAAAATTCTCTAAAATAAATAGGGTTGACTTATACTCTTTGGAGTGCTGTGCTAGCTAACATAAGAAATTTCTGAAAATACTGAAACTTTGCTAGTTATGTGTTTAGTCTTGGCCAAAGCAAATCTCTTGTCACATTTTAGAGCCCACTAGCACTTGAAAATATTCTACCCAGTTATGAAGGAATTTTCTGACTAGTTTATTGCTGAGCAAGAAAGGCAAGTACAGGCAGAGAAGTTTCTCAGACTACAGTTACAAACTACACTCCTGCTGTCCTAAGATGACTAAGAGATTTTCTACCTTTAAAGAATGTTGACAAGAAAAAAACTATGCCAAAGCATTAAAAACAAATAAAGACTTATATCTGTGTTGCATTATTTAAATCACTGTAATACGACTAATTTTAACAAATGGCATAAGCTAAATATATTATTTCCTATTAATTTGCTTAAAATCATTAAAGGAACCATTTCAACTATGAAATACAAATACAAAAGAAAAAAATGTGTGCAAAGGGTTCTTGTGGAAAAAGGTGTTAAATGTAATTTAATTTCAATATAATAAACTAAAAATGCTTCAAATGTATAAAATTTTTAAGTCTCTATTCAAGGAAACACCGAAAATATGCAAACCAAGTTCTCAATTTTTATTTACAATTTTACAAGTAAAATTATAAAATATTTAAATTTAAGAAATTTGCCATGTCAGACACAGAATTATAAATTATTACATGAATAAAGTGTCAAGAATTATGAAATTATTGCTGTGATGAGCCAATCCAAGAAAAAAATTCCTATTTTCACCTAAAACAACAAATGGCACACCATAAGCAATGTATCAGAAAACATCAGAAACAATGTACCAAAATACCAGAAACAAAAACTCTTAAAGATTTTACTACTAATGTTTAACCTTAATCATATCAATTTTTTTACCCCCTTTACTCCAGGTAAAATAATTATCAAAGAAAATCTTTATATAGCTGTAATAGGTGTGATAGCAATATTTTAAAAAATACATTTCAAAATAAAATATGTTAATGTTTCTGATGGCTAGGTGGGTATTAAAAATAACAGCCTAGTGCAACTCACTGAAATAATTGCATGGAAATAATTTTGGTATTTCAGATATTAGAAATTGATCTCCTACTGTCTTATGTAATACACTGTTGCATTTAAAGATTTTATAAAGGGCTATGAGATTTATATTTCCTACCACGTTTACATACATTTAAAAATGTTAAATGTTAAAATGAAAAATATATAAGAAAAATACTTGGAAAAACTTGTTAAATCTCGTTTATTTCAGTAGACAGAAGACTATTTTCAATGTCCTGGCTGAAAGGATTCTTGCTGCCATGGAGCTGGAAGATAAAAATCCACAAAGATTGGAGATAAGTTAATGATACAAACTGATGGTACGTAAGAGTATAGTGGAAAGAACATTAGCTTAAGTAAGAACCACAGAAACCAGAGTTCAAGTTGAACATCTGCCCTTCACTAGCCAAGGGATCTTGAGAAAGTTATTTAAGGTTCTCTGAGAAAGAATTTCCTCATCTGCAAAAGAATAATATTATCCCAACATCTCTCTCGGGTATCCTGTGAGAAATAAATAGAATAAAGGTTGTATATAATGTGCCTCATACACAGGCTCACTGAAGCCCGTTCCATTTTAAGGTGTTGAATATAATATCCTAAGCAAAATAGTGAAAAATAGGTCATAGGGATTTTTACATTTTAAAAAGGATGCAGTTCCTGCAAATATGAGAGGTGTCCTCTACAGATTATTTGCATTCACAAAAACTAAAAGAGCAAGTGCCTACTAATTTTTAAAGCTTTCGGATACTACAGGAAGTAACTGTTCCTTTTTCTTGTATTTTCACTTGACTAATATAACCAAGGTGGCACTAAGTTTTTTCAAAGTCAAATCTGGATTTTTGATTCCAGAATTACTTTTTAATATCACAAACAACTTGACTATTAAGAATACAAGAAAGCTCAAACTATGGGAACTTTTATGAAACAACTGCACATAAGATTTCCTATTTCAGTAATTAAAGTGTTTAATAGGATAGTCACATGTACTATGCTTGGTGTGTTTATCATTATAGTAACAACAGTGGTATGAAATTAATAAAAAAGGAAAAAGCCCAGTCATATACTTTTTTTCCCCTTTCTTTCTGCTCTCCTTTATAGCTTTTCTTCAGGTTCTCCTTTAGGTGATAAAGTTCCAGTCCTGTTTCAACTCATTTTGTGGGCAGAGAGGGAAGGGAAAGACAGGTATACAGATAATTACAAAACCACACAAAACACCCAGGCCTTATCATGGGAGAAAAGCACACAAAGAGTATTATGGAAGTTCTAGAGGGGCTGTCATATGGAAACACATTAAGAAGTTCAATGTGGCTTGAACACAGAGGTGGAAGTGGTGGGAGATGAGGCAGGATATACAGGATTGTGAGAGATCCCAAATTCTAAATTAAAGTATTTGATTTTTATCATAATTGGGAACCCATGGTGACTCTAATGCAGGGATGCTGACATGAACATATTTCTTAATTAGAATGAGAACTTATGTCAACAGGTTGCTTCAGACAAGTGCCCTCTCAATGAATTATTTTCTATATATCAATTTGTAGGAGTATCTAAGGTTCTGAAACAACTTTGAAAAAAATGTTCTTGCACTTCTCTAAGATCTTAAGAGATGACTATCAAAGTACATTTAACCTCTGATGGCAGAATATCTGGGTGTTAATGTATAACTGTGGTTTTTGCAGAATTATCAATGCTTTTATAAATTTTGCTTTTACTCTGGTAAATGAACATTTATTCCAATTAATTTTCAAACCTATATTCTAATGACATTTGAAAAATAGAATTATTTGCTTAAAAGAGCAAAATTATCAAGTTTGGATGGCAAACTACCAAGTTCTTCTACCAATATATTTCAATTAACTCCATTCACCTACACCAACATATTTTCTTAGAATACAAGAGAAGAGTGCTTTATCTAATTGAAATTTCTTTTTCTATCTTGGCTTTTTACTGTTTTTTTTTTCTGATTATCAAAATAATACATGGTCATAGCATAAAATCTAGAAAATACATAAAAACACTTTCCACACACACCAAAATTTTATCACCCAGAGGCAGACAAGTTAAAATGTTAATCTGCATAGAAAAATGAGTGTTATATATTATCACTTGTTTTGAATTCCATTCTCATTAATCTACAAAGTTGAAAATAAAAAGGTTATTGTAAAACTCACCATAAGTCCAAGGAACTTCTGAAAGCACAGCTGCATTAGGAGGGTAAGGGTATGCAGCTTGTGATAAAGGTTGATGAGAAATGTACTGTGGAAAAATCGGTTGCTGAAAATTGTATATAGGCATTTGCGATTGAAAATATCCATTCACTGGCACAAAGTCATTTGCTTGTGGCTCCCCAGCAAAGTAGCCAAAATGTTGAGAATAAAAAAGATTAGAATACGTGCTTTGGACAGTACTTCCAGCTGCAGTCAACATCCCAGGAGGAGGTGGCTGTGAATCGTAAGATGTTATCCCATGATATGTCTGGGTAATGGAACTGCCATTGCTGCTGCTGTAATGATAAACACACCATGCATAATAAGGATATGAAGTTCCAAATGACTGTTCGGAGGAATTATATACTGGTGTATATGTAGACTGTGGAAGTTCATTCCAATATGCAAGAGAATTCTCAGTTAGGGCTTTTGAATTTTCATTACTCTGTTGATCAGAAAGAGAGTACTCTGTTGTTTGATTCGCATTAAGAGTTGTATTTCCAGATGCTCCAACTGGCATAGTACTGGAATTCAATGTATCTTTCATATATCTTTCCTCTGATTCAGTGTTTTCAGGCTGTGTTTTGTTTATCTGAACAGAAATTTTGTTCTGGATAGACAAGGGTTCTGGAGAATTGGCGCATTTAGAATTTTTACCTGATGAATTTAATATTTCATTATTTTTAAGTTCTAAGACAGGGTCATCCATGTCTAGATTAGTATGGATATCCCTCACAAAACGGAAAATGGGTTTTGAGAGCACTGATGTATTAGGCAGAAAAGAAGCATCAATTCCTGGTTTTATGTTTGAAGGACAAGAATTCTGTGCAGGATCTGGGGGATTTTTAAGAAATTTCTGTGACGGTGTCTCGTGGTCTTCTGAAAATGTGTCACATTTTTTGTCACAAATTGCAAGAGAGGCATAATCTTTACCACTTTTTGTTTCAGCAGCACCAAAATTCACTTTTCTTTTTTTCATGCTATTTAAATTTCCCTGCTGCCCAGTGAAGTCTTCTGATGTGTCAGATGAAATAGTAGTTAAATCTATTTTGCTTTCTGACTTTGACATGCAAATGTCTTTTAGGTTCTTTAAGGGTAAAACTGAGCCAGGATGTGATTTTTGCATTTCAGTCTTTTTTGGAGATACAGAATTTCTTTTCAGAATGTCAGATGAACTTGATTCTGTTTCATTTTCACTTTGGGGATGAGATTTTATAGTCCTGTAAATTAAACACACATACAAATAAGTAAATATATAGATTTATAAATTTTTAAAAGAAATGCTAACTTGAAGTTTTTATTTCAAGGAAAGAGTGAATATGTACATTTTCTCATTCTATTGGCACTATATAAGCAACATACTTTCTAAGTTTTACTCCCTTAGTTTGAATTAGATACTTTTCTACTGAAGATCTATACTCCATATTCAATTATTGTTCCAATATTATAATAAATTATTGATAGAGGCTTTCAAAAGTAGGAAACTATTGTAATTCAACTGTTTAGCACAATTTCTAATTCCTTTATCTCCAACTCATTGACAATCATCTTTACATGTAAATAGCTATATAGAGCTGATGAAACCAATAGCTGTACCTCTAAAGATCTCTCTCCTTTCTGTTATCAAACTGCTAAGAATTTTGTCTTTTCACCTTTGAGAATGGGAAAAGCAAAACTCCAAAATTTCTTTCCAATTTAATAATACCCTTGGAATTCCTATCTAAATTTAGACAGTCTCAAGCAGGCTGAAGGAAGCAGGCTGAAGGAAGCATGCATTATGGAAATGTCTAGAGCCAGACATTTAATATAGGTTCCCTGTGTAGATATATTTTTTTGGTGCCTCATCAAATTCTGTGAATTACACATGGAAAGACCATGTTGACAAGGGCAAGGAAGTACCACTCTTCTACAGTGGAGAAAAAGGACTCTTTGGCCTAGATTACTGAAGTCAGCCTTAAAAGTACTTTAATGACATGGGGCCGGCTGTAGCCCAGTTGGTAGGGCGCCAGTTTACCACATGGGAGGCCCCGGGTTCGGTCCCCGGGGCCTCTTTGAACAGGTAGACCGCCTCGGGAAGGCAAGCCAACGTGGGCGGGGCACGCCGCCACGGGCAAGGGCAAGCCCCCGTGGGCAAAAAGGCAAGCCCCCATCGGGAAAAGACAAGCCCCCGTGAGCAAGGGCGAGCCCCCATGAGCAGGTGGGCCGCCGTGCCAGTGAGCTGACTCGGCAGGTTGCCCCAGCGAGGGGAGACAAGCAGACACAGAGGAACGCAAAGAAAAATGAACACAGCAAGAACAAGCAGGAGGGGGGGATGTATAATAAATAGAAAAAAAAAGTACTTTAATGACAACCTACATTGTCATCCAATCTCATCCATATTTTGAAAGAGTTTCTAGAAAGTACAATTTTACTTTATTACATTTCCAGTGATGTTTCAGTTAATCTTATGGATTGGCAGCTGCCTAGTTTGTCTCTTTACATACTCTCTTAGAGTATGTTCTTCCAGAAAACAGCACCCTATTTTAATATAAGATTAATATTCATTTTTCTGCTGAGTTCCTTCTTGAGTAGCAACTATCACCTATACTTAATTAACAGATCTAAGATGATGATACGGCTTATGTTATCCCTCTAATAGTCTATTCATTTTTATCCTACTATCCAACTATTCAAAGAGTCATATGCGCTAGGAAAAGCATTCTAGAAATTTAATAAATAAAATGTATTTAAAGAAACAAAACTGAATAAGACAGAAAGGAGGTTGCTTATTTATTCTTCTTATGCTATTCATTTTCCTTCAAAAAATGGGAAAAAAATGAAGCCAGTCAGAAAATCAAAATCTTACAGTTTGAAACAAGAGAAATTAATCAAACCCAGTGATGCTACTGCATGTCAAAATGAGAAAAATTAAATAATGTAGTGAGTTTCTCATAAAAATAATTTATTCAATTTAAAGGATTACTATTTATTTTGAGACCCTTTCTTCATATTTTTGGTGTTAAAACATACTTTCACGATTCAGTAGTATGTTTATAATATGTGTGTGTGTGTCCACATACACTGTTTGTATTATAAGTTGGCAAGATTTTATCTCTAATAAATTTTGAAATTAGGCTGGCCTGTAAAATCCACAAGTTTAAAAAAGATCAGTCTAATTACTTGTCCTATTCTCTTATGCCTTTTTAATAAACCAGTCACTAAGCCTCATCAATTCTTAAAGTATTATCTGTTGAATATGAATTTTCCTTATCCTGTACAACAGCACCCTTTTCAAAGCCTGGATAACTTACTTCTAACTATACTCAGAATCTGCTGGGCCTTTAAATCAATATAGAATGAAGTTGAAACTCCTTAGGCCTATACGTAAGAGATTCTATAATCTGAAACAATCTTCTTGTCCATCCTTAATTTACTCGTTACCTAAATTACATGTATGGTCCAAGTTATATGAATTGTTTTATTCTTGCTCCATAACATTTGCCCATTTTTTTTTTTAATTCTTTTTTTTTTTTTTTTTTAATTTTTACCAGGAGGTCCCGGGGATCGAACCCAGGTCCCTCCATATGGGAGATGGACGCCCAACCATTTGAGCTACATCCGCACTCCTGTTTTTTCTTCAGATACGGGTGACTGCAATTCCTACCTTGGATTCTTGAACAATGCTTTTTCTTTGTTGACTTTTGCGACATCTTTTATGTTAACCTATGTTTAAAATATACAAAGGAAATTTATATTGGAAATGCTGTAAACTATAATATTAATTAGTATTTTAATATCAGATATTTGCAACTGCTTTTTCAGTCATCATCTAAAATGCACTGTCAAAAATAAGACTCATTAATGACCCTCCCCTAAAAACCAATGACTATGGCCCCATCAATTCCTTAAGTTTTGTCTGTAAAATATGAATTTTCCTTTCTTATTCTGTAAAACACCATCCTTTTCTAAGTAAGTCCTGGTTGACTTCTTCTAACTGCATTCATAATCTTTTTAATCCTTTATTATTGAGAAAACATTTTCACATGATATTACCCTTTAATACTTACCTAATGAAGTTCAAACTTCTTAGGCTTACACTTAAGACATTCTATACTCTGAAAAAGCATTCTCCATCCTTGCCTTACTCTTGTTCCCTAAGTTAAATTTTGTTTCAGACTTAATTTTAAACTCATCTTTCAAATGATGTCAATAGCATTCTATTCTTTGTGTCTTTACTCATATTATTTTCCATAACTGATATATATTTTTTTAAGACAAAGCTTCGGTCTCTGTTATGTTCTATGAAATAAATCATGAATAACTTTTTTTCCCTTTTCTTGTCAATATCTACATCTTTTTAGTACCACCTGCACTTTACTCTTGATGTGGTACACACAATTATGTTCCTGTTGTATTTATATGTGCAGGAATGTTTAGAGATGGTTGTTTGTTAAGCATTTTCCTATAAATGCAGTGCAATAAATGGTGATTAGATTCTTAACCTCTAGAACTAGTTTAAAGAATACAGTTAGATTTAGAAAGCACAAATAGGCAGGGAAAAAATCCTCATTTTCTTTGTTTTGTTCTTTTACTTCTGGACTAAGAAATTCTTGAAAAGTTCAAAGAGGCCTCTGGCAATAGGGCAGCAGCAATTGTTAGCAAGGCCTCTCAAGCTAGGCTGCCTGGTTTTAGATCTGGACTCTCCCATTTACTAACTCTGTAACCTAAGGAAAGTTATTTAACTTTTCTGTGCCTCAGTTTCCTTACCTTTAAATAAATAGTAATAGTACATACATTATAAAGATTTTGTGAAAATAATATTTGTACAATCCTTAAAATGGTTTCAAGGTCATAACAAATTTTACATAAAACTTGTAAAATAAACTGCATTTATATATGACTTCCTCTAATTTCTTGATAAGCATCTATTTTCAAATGCCTCCCATATTTCTCCATCTGGATGATAACTACATTAGCCATTTTTTAATATTCACCACATTGGGCATATGTTTTTTATGCAGAAGCTACTCAACAAATATTTGGTCACAACTCACATTCATAATATTAGATTTATCCTGAAGTTGATGTTAAAATTCACAATCTTCCATGAAATGTTTCTAAATTAAGTAATTTATTTAAATTTAAGTATAAAAAATAGACATTTGCAAGGTATCTCCCAAATATGGAATCACAGATTAAAAGTCAACATTTACATCATTTTATAGTAATATAAATTGTTTAATAAAAATTTTAGAACAAATTCATTTTGCAAGGCGGTATTTAAAGCATTCTCAATTTTACAATTCTGCAAACTACTTGCTAGCTTAAAGAGTACACTTGTTCTCAAAAAGAATACTTACACAGGTTTCATCTGAAAACATGCGTACCTTTTGCTTTTTACAACTGGAAAGAGTAGTGTTTTTCTCTTGTTCTTGGGTGTCTTCAAATATGTCTACAGTGCTAGGTCGTTTTTTAGAAGAATTTGGAATGTTTTTGATTATGCACTCTGGAATTAAGGGTACGTTTATACATGTGGATTTATTGATGCTCTTCCCATGAATAACATGAATATTCATCTTTTCTTTTCTTTTCGGTTGGAAAGTTTTTCTTTTGTTATACAGCATTTGATATAGGATAAAGGAAATGGTTAATTTAGCATTTTTAGTGCATATAATCTTCATATGTTCAATAGTTTTCATGACTTTCATAATGTGGGCCATTTTCCCCAAATCTTTCCGAGGGGCAGCCATTATGTTTTTGAGCAATGTAGAAAACTGATTGTAGTTGTATTCTAATTCTGTCACAGTGCTTCCGTAATTTACAGATGCTATATATGGTACAAAGTCAATATATGTGGAAATGGAACACTTAGATGTCTTCAAAAGTTTTTTTATTTCTGAAAGTTCTTCAAGTTCTCTTGAGAGCAAATGAAGAGCATATGAGCAATTAATGGCTTCATTATATTTGTAGATAATATCCAGATCTTTCTTAAGTTCAGAAATAGCAGTTTCTATCACTTTCCAAAGGCAATCTGTTGAGTTACCTTTAAGAAATGAAAAAGAAGCCATTTTTTCTTGGCAGTTAACCAGCTCAGGAAGAAGTGACAAATCAAACCAAAGCATACCTCGAAATCTCTGTTTGTCCAGTTTCTTTGCCATTGAGTTTTTAAGAAAATGAACTGTTTCTGAGAGCATGACAATTTCAATATATGTTTCAACAGCTTCAGGCTTTAAAATTATAGACCCACGGTTGTGGTTTTTCACCATGTCCAAAACATTTTCTTCTGTGATAAAAATATTATCTATGCTATCTTCTTGCAACATTTGAAAGTATTTTTTTAAAATTTCTAAATGATCTGTACATCTCGAAGTGAGTTTCTGTAATTTTTTAAAGTCTGCATATTCAGCTTGATCCAATATTTCACTAATACAACAAATATCTGGGTGTGAAAGCAAAGAATTGTTAAACCTATAGTTTTCTATGCAAGTTGCATTGTTTACTAGATCATCTGACTTTCTGAAAGCAGTAATAGTATCCTCCTCAAGTCCAATATTGGAAATTTGTTCGTTGCCTAAATCTTTAAACAAAGTATCATATATCTTTTGCAATTTAGAAAAAGCATCTTGATTCATTTTGAGCATTTCTTTGTTCTTCTTTTGTGAGTATTTTTTGCTTAATAACTGTCTTCTCTCCTTCCATACAAGACTTTTTGCAGCATCAAAAAAGATATGTTCCAGACCATAAAGAGATATTTTAATATTTACTGCCTCATTGCTCTTGATAAAGTTAACTTTTGAGGAGATCATTTCTATGATAATCCACAGATGGTCTTGTTTTCCTGGATATGAATGAACTTTAGGAGAGTCTCCATATATACTGATCAGTTCTAAAGTACTTTTTCTTAAGGTTTCTAGGTCTCCTAAACTATCTCCAAAGTTAACTCCACAGGTAAATGGAACAGAAAGAGAAAAGTCAAAGCAATCAGAACAATGCTTCATTATTGCTTCACACTCATTAATCTGTCGTTTGTATTTTAAGAATGCATAGTATGAATTATTTTCCCTTTTGGTTTCTTGAAACAATTCAATTAATTGATCATGATAGTTCTGTAACTCACAGAATGCATTATATTTTAACCTTCCTTGAAAAGCAGGATAGAAATTGGATTGTTGTTGATATCCACGTGGTCCACTAAGTAGCTCACTGTACAATGTCTCATCATACCAAAGCAAGCTTCGGAATGTTGGTTCACCTCCTAAGAGCCTTTTTTTATTTTCAATGAATTGAATAGTTTCCATCATCATTTGCAGTTCTACCAAAGAGTCAACAGCACATGGTTTTAATTTGTGTTTACAATTATTCCACAGGTTTTGTTCTACCAACAGTTCTCGTGAAATCAAGATTTGTTCAAGTGAACATTCTTGCTTTCTTTCAAAAGCGTCAACAAAGAAAGGGAGAATATTTTGACAAACCTTAGTTTCTTCCTGTAGAATCTGCAAAGTTGATGCTTTATCTGCCCTCTGCAAAATTTGAGAGAGCTTAGCTATAACAGCAGTATGATTAGCTAAGCAATGTTTTTCTTTGAATTCATTCATGCATGATGTAGGCTTCTTCTTCTTCTGAGTAGTGACTTCAGAGGTTTCAGAGTGGGTACGTGAAACAGGCATATGATTAGTATCTATAATGTTTGGTTTGAAATTACAGGTTGTTTCTGAATGCAATGTCAAGTCAGACTGAGAGTCCTTACTAACTTTAACTTTGTCCTCTTTATCTCTTTTGTTAAGGTGATTAGGAACTGTGTTATTCAGAGAAATTGCATCCATAGAAGTAGTATTTTTAATGCTGAGATAAGAATCAATCAAATTATTTTTAAGTGTTTTCTCATTTAAATAGGGGGATTCTTTATCTAAGATCTTGTTCTTCTGATTTTTATACTCAGCCTTAGCAGCTGATCCTTCAGTCATACTTTTTTTGTGGTATACACCCCTAACAGAATCTTTTGCTTTTTCTGCTGGTTTAACTTTCCACATTTTTCTATCCTGAATGTTTTTCTCTGCAATAAATTCTGAAGAAGAACCCTTCATGTTACCTGTTAAGAGCAGTGAACTATCATTGGAAATTAGTTTTTTCATATTTTCCTCAGAACTTTTACTTTCTTCAGTTACTGATGTTAGATCCAACTCAGAATTTTCAGTAACATTTGTTTCCTTACCACCTATTTGCAAGTAATTATTTGAAGAGTATAGTTCTGTTTTTACAAACTCCTTTCCACCATATTCCTGCTGATAATGTGATACAGTAGTGGATGTTGCAAAAGAATCTATAGCAAAAACCCCCTGTTTATCCAAATAAGATTTAGAAGATTCTCCCCCACTAGCTTCCACTGGAGTGGCTGGTAATAACTGAGGAATACCGTTATAATTTTTACTTGCTATCAGGTTCAGTGGGTACATAGGGAAGTTCCCTGTAATAATGCTTGGTTTGGAACTCTCCATTGAAGCTGCCCATTTTTCTACAGGAAAATTCACTTTGAGGTTTCTTTTACATCCAGATAAAATAAAGTAACCTGGTTTGTACTTTAAAAAGTGCTTTAAACTGGATTCTAGGACTGAAATAAGTATGTCAGTTTTCACCTCTGCGTGAGTTATACAAGTTGCATCATAATTTTTGTTTAAGCTAAAACTTACATTGTTTTCTTTTATGCAACTTAAGGATAGTGAATTACTTTTACTTACTACCCTGTTAGCCTTGGAATTGATTTCTTTTGTTTCTTCTTTAATATCATCATGTGTTGAATGGTTCTCAAGCTTTTCATATTTTCCAGTATTAGATAAAAAGTTCATATCAATTTTATTTTCTTTTCCAGGTAGTTTTTCATCTGGGCAGTCTGGGGAAAACAAATACTCCATTTTTCCAGTAAAGAGCTGAAGTTCTGATGATGATCTTGGATTTCTCCTACTGTTATTATAAACTGACTGACATGTACTTTGGGACATGGAAGAGAGGGGTAATTCAGAATGTTGTTCTTGTTCACAAAATTCTTTCAGGTGAATAGTGGTGTGACTCCTGGAGACACTGCTGGCCACATTTTTCTTAGAAAAGCACTTTGTGATGCTTTCTTCATTTAGTTTGTAAGACTTGTGTTTTGACACACAAGTTAATGATTTACCAACATCAGATCCTTTTTCTCCCTGTTTGTCATATTTGCTTTTTGACAAAAATTGCTTAGTAGAATAATATTTTCTTTCTGACACAGAACTATAACCTTCAAGGTCACAACTTTCCCAGAAATTGTTGCAAATTATTGCGTATGATTTTGGTAATGGGCCCTTTCTGTTTTCTCCCACTTTAGCTATAAGCTGCAAAGATGTGTGCACTCTTCTATGAGCTTTTTTTAAGTGAAGAACAGCTCTGTCAAGTTTTCTGGAAAGACGTTTGCTTTTGCATAAAGATGCTTCACTATTTAGAATATCCAAGACACTCCTAATGTGCTTTTCTGACTGGGAAAATGTTTTAATTCGTCCTTGGGATAATGAAGTAAAACATTCAAATGAGTCTTGACTAGTAAGCCTCCTCTTTTTCCCATAAATTTCATGATGTCTTAAATCTTTATGTGATATACTTGGGTCCCTAGAGGATAAATGTAGCTTTCTTTTGCTAATTCTTGATTCCAAGTGCTTTTTACTTCTAGTATCATTACAGTCAGTTTTTGATTCTGTAAAGGAGCTTCTGTTGTTTATTGTTGTGATAGTAGAAGGTTCAGTAAACAAAGATTCACTGTTTTGTTTTTCAGATATGTGATCCACGTGTGAATTACGACTTAAGTCAAAAGAAAGGGAAATTTCAGATTTACTCACTAGTCCTGAGTCTTCTCTTGTATTATCATATTCATCCTCAAATGGATCATCTGCATTTTCACCAGAAGACCGGGAATGAATTTCGAATCCTGGAACTTTCTCCTCCTCATTTATTTCTGGTTCCACAGATTCAGTCACACATTTGCAAAAATCATCTTTCAATGCAAGGGAGTGAGCAGTAGGGCTGAATCCTGGCCTAAATATATTAGTAATTCTAACTTGTAGATCTGGAAGTAAAATTGGGTTGAGGAGCCCTGTTTTGTTTTTTTGTGCAGAAGAATAAATACAACTACTTTCCTCAGTGTGGTGCTTATCTCTATCTTCCCTTCTCGGGGTACTTTTCAAAGCTTCTGTCTCCCAGTTACTGCTTCCTAATAGAGCTTTCCAATCAATACGAGACTTCAGAGCCTCATATGAGGCCCCAATTTCTTCATAAAGTACGTTTTCATGGCTATACGTATCTTGTTGAAATAGAAAATCATCATCACACTGTTCTGATCCTACTTCAATCTCATTTTCCAATTCCAAACTTTGAATACCTGTGTTCTCATTTATTACTGATTGATGAAATGAGTTTTGTAAGTTATTTATATCCTCTTCCATACCAATTTCACAATCAGATACTCTATGTTTTACTAACAAACCAAAATCTGGACTCTGAGGGGAACAAGTTCCTTTAAACGGGTACCTTTGGTGATCTTCATGGTTTGTGCTTAATGGAGGCATAGCAGTACTAGCTATCTGTACCACAGCATCTGAAGCTACACATGCTGAAGAATCTATAACTTCAGAAAACTTTGTGGAAGCCAAATGCTCTAGACTCCTTCCATTATTTTGAGTATCTTTTTGCTTTATGGCTGTGACAGTATCTTTACTTTCCAATAATGTTGTTTCTGTTGATACATATTTTTCTCTCCAAGTCAAGTTAATTGTACTAGAAAATTCTACGTCGTGACAATTTTTATTCTTTCTTTCATCTCTACTGGTGAAATTTTCGTTTGCATGAAAATCTTCCTTCCCATCTCCATGTATGTTCTCTGTGTTGTTTTCTGTAGATAAAGCAATGTCATTCTCTTTGGCCTCATTTTTATCTTTATCATCTTTTCGTTCTTTGAAGTTAACATTCAGGTTTATATCATTGTTCAACTGTGTATCACAGGATAAGGGGTGAGTCTGACCTTCATCTTCAATATGAAGAGTTTCTTTGAAGTCTCTCTGAATGTTCTCTAATGACACTGACTCATTTTCGTTTCTCCTACAGACACATATATATTCTTTGGTTATGCTGCAATTGGAGTTGGTTATGCTGCAATTGGAGTTATCATGAGTTGTTTCAATGTCATGAGATGAAATAACTGTATCAATTTGCAGTTCATTGGCCTGGGGAATACCTTTTGCTTCCTGGAAAGCATCAGTCACAATGCTAATGCCACTTGGATTTGTTTTTTCTGTTTTCTGTTCCATTAGTTTTTGAGAAATGGCAAAACTTGTATTAATGTTATTTCCATACTTTAAAGAATGTTGAAGAGGCTTTTGTGAAAGGCTCTCTACACTCGGAATAAGATGATTTTGCAATTCCATTGCTACATGATCTGGTTCATGCTTATCCTCTGTGATAGATGTGAAAGATTTTGGTATTTCTAACTCTGGAGTACTTGATATTTGATCACAGTTTTTTCCAGAAGAATCAAGACTCTTACTCTCTCTGTGAAATGAAATGTAATTATCTATCGGACTGTTTTTTGCTTCATTAGTAAAACAATTTTCAACTCCTTTCCACAAATTTTGCTTTCTTCCATGTTCGGAATTGTCTTCTGGATCAGTTTTATGGTTTATCATCTTCCCAATATTTTGAAAACACTTATGTATGCCCTCTTTCTTTTGTAGTGGAGAAACTGTAGAAATCTGGTGACCACTTTGATATACAGTTTTTACATTGGAAGACTGTGATTCCTGAGCAACAGGGCTACTGTACCCTTTTGAACAAGTATTAACTGATTCATAATACTTATGTGGTTCAATATTTTGTTCAAGTAAAAGTGGGATGGTGCTTCTCTGTTGGGATCTCTGGGACTTTTCCTCACTGTCCTTTTGGTTCTCAAGTTCTGAAACTACATTTGATAAGGAAATTGGGGAGGCAAAATTGCCTTGGCCCATACATTGTCCTGCCACAGTAATTTTACTGGGAGTTGTATAATCACAGTCCTTAGAACACATGTTGTGAGCCTGAGACGGTGAATCATCAAAAGAAATTTTGAAGCAAGGGGAATCCAAACAATTAGTAAGAATAGTATGGTCATCAGGGATGACTTCCGGTGAGGAGGCAGAATTAGTTGGCATGGATGACAAGTTTAGTTCTGAATTAACATAATTCAAACTCTTCTCAAGTGGCAAAATCTCATTTAAATCTGTCATATTATTCTGTTTTCCGATGCTTTCTTCTCTCTTCATCAGTCTTGGGTCTTTGATCAGTTTTGAAGTAATAACTGTACTTGAGCCAATATTGTTGTGAAGGGGAAAAGCAGCAGAAAAACCACTTAAAACATTTTTAAGATATGTCAAGTTTAACAAGAGGTCATCATTAACGCTTTCTCTGGTATCAATGGGCATAAATGAAAGATCTGAATCATGTGCATGTACTTGAGAAGTGTCACTACTTTCTGCTAAATTGTGTCCTGTCTGTCCACTGTGTGCTTCAAGTATAGAGATGTTTCCATTTTGCACATTTCCATAGGAATTAGATATATTGTTGGAAGAATTTATCTCTGAATTTAGTGCATTGCATGAACAGTTTTCCTGAACAAATGGGTCTACAGGTTTCCTGAAATGTTCAAAGATGACAGTAGCATCTTTTCCTTTTCCAATTCTTTTGGCCACTGTACAGTTATTCAGGGAACATGTTCTTTCTGTGGAAATAATAAGAAAGAAAAATGGGAAGAGAAAGTGTTTCTATAGACATCTCTATTAATATAAATTATGTCATGAGTGCTTTAAATTCAAAGTTTATCAAATAACCTAAATATGATTAAGAAGTGTTCTTAGCAGAAAAACAAGGCGAGAAGATGAGGAGTAACAAACAAATAAAGTATAAATGATATAATATGAAACTCTTGTCCTAGTCTAGGGATATTACTAAACAAAAATGTTTACCACCAAAGAATTGAATTTGTGACAAATAAGAAATATAAAGTAATAATTAAAAAGGAAAAACAAACAGAAATAAAAACATGTTGTTTATAGACTAGGTATTTCTTATATTAATATCCTATATTCAGATATTTAATATGTGTCTTTGTCTCCCTGTACTGTTATGTTGCTTCTTTCCCTCTACTATGGAGGGGTGAGAGGGAGGAAGAGGAGAACAAGACCAACCGAAAAAAAAAAAAAAAAAAAAAAAAAAAAAAAAAAAAAAAAAAGGAAAGGAGGATGGTGTGGAAAAGTAGGGGTAAAAGAACCAAAAAAGACTCCCAGGGGAACCGGCTGTGGCTCAATTGGTAGGGCTCCGGTTAGGTTCCCGGGGACTCCTCAAGCAGGCAGACCGCCTCGAGAAGGCAAACCGCCGTGGGTAAGGCAAGCCGCCGCACGGTGAGCTGACTCGGCGGGATGCCGCAGCAGGGGGAGACAAGCAGACACAGAAGAACACAAAAATGAACACAGCAAGAACAAGCAGAAGGGGGGGGGGATATATAATAAATAAAAAATAAACCTTAAAAAAAAAAAAAGACTCCCATGTGCCAAAGCAAGCCCTTCCCTCATAGTTGTGGTGGTTAAATATTCATTTCTGCAAATAATATATATAAATGAAAATCTGGAAAATAAAAGCAAATTCCTTCATAATTTATTTCTAAAGTTTCATAAGGAATCTCATGCAATGATGATGGATCTTATAAAATGCATATTTAACAAGTAAACAATAATTTCCCATAAAATGTCCAAAAAGCTTTCACAATTAAATAACATCATAGAAGTCTTTACTAAAACAGAAATTAATGATGAAAAATTGCTGTGATATTTATGAGATATATGAAGCTATAATCATATCACTAGGTAATAAGTATCCTGAGGTTCTTTTCACAATATATTAAAAGAGAGCTATGCTGAAAATTTCCAAGTTCTGTAATCATTTCTAATTATATTTTCTTATTTATAGTAAGCTACAGTGGAAATAAGACCACAAATTGTAGTTTTTAAGAGAGAGCACTGTGGGAGGAGAAGAAAGGAAAGGTGGATCCCTACACCTCTTTATGCCAAATTTAAAAGCCACTGTAAAAAATGAAACTATAAAAGTATTTAAAGAAAACCATGGATGGATATTTTTATAATCTTGGGGTAGGGAAATCACTTTAAAGCATGACTGAAAATCATCTAAACCCAGGAGATGCACTTTCACAAACTTATTCTGATATATGTATACAAATAACTAAGTTAGATGTACAAGGATTTTTAGTATAATAACTGATGGACAGCTGAAAGCTAGTAATCTGTTTACCAATAAGAGACTGGTAAAATAATGGCATATCAATAATTATAATAGTAAAATTACTATGTGCATATGCTATTATAAATGTCCTGAAATGGTATGTAATGCAGCCATTAAAAACACTGAGATAGATTAATAGGTACCAACATGGGAAAAGAAACTTACTTAAGTTTGTATAATGCCTCCACTTTATTGTAAATGTGGTAAATGCATACTAATAACTTAGAGAGTGTTTAGTGGATGCCAGGTGCTGTTTTAAGTGCTTTATGTACATTAATTCATTCAGTCTTTAAAATATCCCCATTTTAGGAAGTGTTAAGAGTAATTTGCCCAAGATCACACCGTTTATAAGCAAAAGAACCGTGTAACATTTATGTAATCAATGTATCCTAAAAAGATATATAGATATATAAAAAATAAATAAATTCATTCACTGTTTAAAAAAAAAAAAGCAAAAGAACTTTAATCATCTATGCTATGCGGCCTCTTTAAACTTAAAGGCATTTTTATCTTACTCCCCTCTTTGACCTTCCCACCAAATAACAAATGAAAAACAGAACAAATCAAATAACTTCAACAAAACAAGAAAACTGTAACAAAACCAGATTACAATCTATGAAGCATAATGACAGTTACCAGCACCATATATTCTGTGATGAGGGGAATGTTCTATATCTGGCTCCTGAGCACTTGGAATGTGCCTGGTGTGTGTGAGGAATTAAATTTTCAATTTTACTTAATTTAAATTTAAACAGCCACATGTTACTAGTGTACTGGATAGTGCCTATCTAGAGTATCTAAGGAGAGATGAATATGCTGACAGCCAACACACGTGGCCTTGACTTTGGGCATAACACAAGTATTCCCCAAAGTTTATCATTCGGAAAGGCATCACCCTTTCATTAGAGTAATAAGCTGTAAGACTGTGGATGGGCCAGAGTAAAAGTAGGGAAAGGTCCATTTCCATTTTCTCCAATTTAGGTATTCTAGTTGAGGGAGAATGTGGAAAGTAAAGTGAGATAGTGGTGAAGGACTGTTAGCAAAGCATCTATGAAGCCTGGGAGAGCTACATCAACCTTTTGAATACTTCAAACTCGGGCCCGGCTGGATAGCTCAGTGGATAAAGAGCTCGCTGGGAAACCACATGGGAGGCCCTGGGTTCGGTTCCCGGGGACCTCTCATAGCGGGCAGACCGCCTTGAGAATGGCAAGCCGCCATGGGCGGGCCGGAGCCGCCGTGGGCAGGGCAAAAAGCTGCCACGGACAGGCAAAAGCCGCCACGGGCAGGGCAGGTCGCCTGCAAATCG
>PVKH010007437.1:0-20218 GCA_004027955.1 Chaetophractus vellerosus | reverse complement strand
TTATTGGACTTACAAACAGTTTATTTGTTTTGTTCAACACTGAAATCTTAGCACCCAGAGCTTGATGCTAACTAGTAGGTGTTAAATGCTTAACAAATGAAAGACTGAAGGCTGTTCACTGTTCTTTTCTCTATGGTTCTCCAGTTTCTTGTCTAGAGAAAGATGAGATGATGGTGGACTAGACCTTATTCTCTATAACCTTGAAATTTGAAGATTTTGTTTATTTTGACACTAGCAAGAATTTCCTCAGTTCTAGCTTCAATTAATGGGTTCCACTTTTACTAAATCTCTGGGAATGAAATTTAGATGTCTACATTTTTTCTAGCCAGAATCCCTTTATATAACAATTTACCAATATTTTATAACAACTGGACAGAAATATAACAGGCAATAAAAACTGTATTTGAAGCACGGGAATTAACAAAGAATACTTGGTAAGCCATAAAATATATACAGGAAAATATAGAAAAGGTTGTAGTTTATAGTTTAGTAGAACTCATTTTAGCTCATTCAAAGTGCTATAGCGAGGACAAAAAAGTTACAAAATGAACACTCTGAAAGGCTAGAGAGGGTCATACCTCTTCAAGTACAGAATAATGAATTTACAAAATCACTTATTCAGAACAAAACTTTACTATCTAAAGGTGAATGTTTGTAGCATACAGAGAAAAACCATAATTTTCACTTTTCTACATTAATGATTATCATCATTCAAGTTAATCATGAAAATTCCCATTAAAGGAAGGGGTAGATTTCAAAACGTTAACAAAGCTTCCTAATGTTTTGAAGATTCTGTAGTAATTTAGGAAAATGCTGATAATTTTTATGTATTTTTAATAACTCTCTCCTCTAGGAAAAGTTCTAAGGACCAGGCAAAACCTATCCATTTTGGATATGAAATTAAAATATTATGGCCTATTGTAGTACAGCTGCTTATGAATGAGACATTTTAATCAAAATCACTGGTAAGCTGGTAAATGTTTAACAGCTCATTTGTAGCATTTGCCCATTTCTGTAGTTCAAATACTCCCTCTATGGCCTATTTCAGGCTACCAACTTGATGTCACTGAACATGGACTAGGAAAGCGGTACCCAGGAATATACCATTGAGTACTCTTTCTGCCATCCAGATAGAATAAATGTAAGTAACCACAATAGCACAGATGAGAGGAAAATATGGTAAAATAATTACAGAAGTGATGAATGCTGAATATTCATTAACTTTGTATTTGATATGATTTATTTAATTATAAGTTAGCAATTATATTTTAATAATGGCTGTGTTAAAGAACAGGTTTACAAAATTAGTGAATATTTAACCTACAGTTCCAAAGATCTGGTTTCAGTACACCAATGAGAAACTTCTCAAAGGTAAACTTCCTGAAAGGATTCACGTCCATCATATAGGCTTACTATGCTAGATTCAATTTCAAATGGATTTTAACTGCTGCACATTAATATTGATATTATGAGAAAAATAATGATTCAATTAGCAAAAATTTAAAGATTTTTTGTCAGAAATATGGGCAGAAGTGTATGTGGCTACAGATGACATTTTGAATAAAAAGTAAAGGAAACAAAAACCCTTTATTTTCCCATATTTTAGGTAACTGATTGAATTCACATGAATATTCTGCATTTGTACTAATTTAGACAGTCTTGAGTACAAACAGAATATGTGGAGAAAATGAGAACATGTTCTTGGGAAACTGTTAAGATTTGATGCATTCTGTGTCTGTGGTAAAGTCATAATATAAAAATGTCCTTCTGTGATTGTTTTGAGGCCTCTGGAGCATCTGTCCTTAGCTCTTGCCTTTATTTCCCAAGTCATTTGTAGGCCTGGTTCCATAATGACTCACCAAGGAGATTTTTGTTGCTCAGAATGGAAAGAGGAAAAAAATAGGTACATTACATTTGTTGTCTAAGAAATCTTCCAAGCAAATAGGTATAACTCTGTTCAGGCCACTGTGGACAAGAGTGCACATTATTTGGTTTATTCGCTCTGGGCAACGGTGTGTTGGCTACTAATATCCAAGCTGAACCTCCTTGGTTTATAAAATAAACCTGATGGTTATTATTATTTTATATAAATAGAAACCTTATAAATGATTACAAGCTTAGTTTAAAAGATCTAAACTATATATATGTGTGTGTGTGCATGTGTGTGCATAAAACAGGTTATAAAGAATACACACAAATAACTATCATAGGCTTTTGGTGTTAACTACCAAACAAGTCCCATCACCATATTGGTATATTGCCTTTTGGCTAGTGGGCAGGCATTAGTGATCTTTGCTCTATTAGTTTTCTATTACTGCTGTTAACACATGACCTCAAACTTAGTGACTTAAACAACAAAATTTATCCTAACAGTTCTGTATATTAGATATTCAACTGGGCTAAAACCCAGATGTCAGCTGGCTGGGTTCTTTTCTGGACACTCTAAGGGAGAATTAGTGTCCTTGCTTTTCTGGGTTCTAGAGGCTTCCCACATTCCTTGGCTCATGGAGCCCTTCTTCCATCTTCAAAGCCAGCAACCTTGCATCTTCTATAGTCACATCTTCTTCTGACTGACTCTTTTAAGGACACTTGTGATTAGTTTGGGCCTCACTAGTCCATGGTAATCCCCCTATTTTAAGGTCAGCTCATTAGCAGCCTTAATTCCATCTATAACCTCTTCATCATGTAATACCATACTCACTGGTTCCTAGGATTAGGACTTAGACATCTTTGTGGAACCATTATTCTGCCTACCACAATTGCCTAGATAAGTGTTCTCAGACTTGCATCAAAATCACCAGGAAAGTTCTTTAAAAGAAAGATTTTTGAGCTCCACTGCTATACCTTCTGTAGGTATGGAGTGGGTTCTGAGAATCTGCACTTTTAACAAGTTTCCAGATGATGGTTATGCCCCTGGTCAGGGAACCACATTTCAAAAGCACTGCCCTAGATCTGTTATTTCATTAAGGGTTGCACAATGGTGATAGTTTAATTCTAGAAATGATTTTATTTTGATGCGAATTTCTGTTTTCATTAGAGTTGCCCAGCTAAATACATGGTACCCAGTTTAATTTGCATTTCAGATAAAAAAGGAGTAACTTTTAGTACAAGCATGGCACCAATATTTCAGGTAAACAAGGTATAACTTTTTAGTATAAATATGTCCTAAGCAATATTGGTGACATGCTTGTACTAAAAAGTTACTCCTTTTTTATCTGAAATGCAAGTTAAACTAAGCACCCAGTAATTTTATTTGCTAAACCTGGCAAACCTAGTTTTCATCTGGAAAGGGGAAACAAGGGCCTTTTCTATTAGTAAATACTCCATGATGGACAAAAATTTTGACATACTTTCCCAGACCTTTCTTGGTCCCAGGTAATCTGGCAATTCTCTACTAATCACTTGCAATGGAATTGTCAATACTTTTAGTTTTTTTTTTTCTCATTAATAGGGGTTGAATAGCCAATAGACTTGATTAGATATCTTTGATGTAGCTGTCTAGAGAATTTACCAAGAAATAAAACATAGATTTATTTTCATATAATTTCTGCATATTTCTGTGTATATCCAAGAGTGATATGATGTAATTGATGGAAATGTGCTAATAAACATAGGTAAATGATACAAGTCCTTTTAAAGGAAGTCAACAAGAGAATATATTACATTGACTAGTGCAGATTGCATGCCTCCCTGACTTCTCCTCATTAATTAAGATGGTATGAATTGGGGTGTTTGTTTTTTGTAGCTGAGAGCTTTCCAACTCTCACAGAGGAAAGACAGACCAGAAGGAAAAGAATGCTTCTGATTTCTACTTACAGCAATCTAATTTTACTCTGCATTCAAGAAAATTATGATCTGGTAAGGGAGACAAATATCTATATCAGAAGTTCCCAAACTTTCTCCATTCATGGTGTCTTCAGCGTCTCAGTAAGTTTTTCACAGCACCCTCAGACCAAAAGAAATACCTAATAGTTCCCTTTATTAAGTAGTTAGGTCCAAGCAACTTAATAAGTACTTACAGCCTAACAACTGGGTAGCATAATAGCATAAATCGAAAGAAAAAGTATTTCATTCTTTAATAACCACAATTACTTACTAATGAGACATGTACACCTGTCAGGCGTCACGCAACTTCACAAAACTTGGAGATCACCACCCTCATTTCCTGTTCCACATTGTTTTATGGCAGAATAATTGCTCTTTATCATGGCAACCACAGAGAATGCGGCTTTGCAAATGTATGATATCATCAAAAGGAATGTATTGTACTCTGAGTAATCTGATGTTGAAGTACTTAGAGCTAGAGTCTACCTGCATTGTTGTAGACATAAAGTAGTACTACTGTGTTTCCCTTGAAACTTAAAATATCCTGTAGCATTCCTGTAAGTTGGTTGAGGCATCTTAGAACACCTCAATGCATATTTTGGAAACTGTGGATCTAAACAATGATGGCAATTCAGACAATACGTGCCTGTCAGACTTGAGTTCAAATTTGAGTTCTGCCACTCAAGAACACCAGGACCTTATGTAAGTTATTTATCGTCTCCAAGCCTTACTTTTCACATTTGTATAATGAGGAAAGAAATAATATGGCGTGCCATTTGTTTTTCTCATATAAAATGAGTACTCAAATGTTAGGTAGTTTGACTATTGTTTTTAATGATAGAACTATGAGAAAAGGTACAGACTGAGCATATAAGACGGAGTTATAGGGGAGCAGATGTAGCTCAAGGGGTTGAGCATCTGCTTTCCATGTACGAGGTCCTGGGTTCAATCCCTGGTACCTCCTAAAAAACAAAAAATAAGAGAAAAAAAGAGGGAATTATTGTCTCTGAGGGTGTAGGAGTAACTATGAAAGTGGTGACTGAGTAGAATTTTGAAGGATAAAGAAAAATTATTTAACTGAATAAAGCAAAGAAGGACATTGCAGGCAGAGGTGATGTAATCAGCAAAGTAGAAGACTAAGTACAAGAATCTAGCAAGCATTGCGGTTTCCTCCTGGTTAAAATGTCTGGCATTAAAACAGGGCTGCGCCAAATAAGATTCTTTCTATCTGACGTGACTTGAGCTCTTTGATCCAGGCCCAGAAAAAAATCAAAATAGCCTTTTAAAAATCAATGATCTGTATGGGGTATTCACCCTAATAATTAAATAGCAAAAAAATGCATGAGGTAAAATTCATGATCCTCTAAAAATTCAAATAATTCAATTGCTAATATCATGATATCAAGGAGCTCCCAAATTAATGATTGTAGGCTTTTTAAATTTTTCCTAGATTTCATATATACAGGACCTAACTCCAATTGTAACATAGTTGTTTTCCCAGATAGCAAAGCGGCTCGTTTCTATTAGTCATGATGAAAATCAATTGACTCTACGAAATAGCATTAACAGTAACACAACAGAAGACAGCCTTCAGTGAGCATGTGATCTGCACAGCAACACTCACAGAGCGACCTTTAGGAGATATAAATCACATCATCAATTCCCTGATCAAAATGATCAATCATCTCTCATCACTCTTTTTTTTCTTATTTTTAAAGGTTTATTTTTATTTATTTATATATCCCCCCCTTGCTGCTTGTGCTCGCTGTGTTCATTTGCTTTGCGTTTTTCTGTGTCTGCTTGTCTCCCCCTGCCAGGTCATCCCGCTGAGTCAGCTCACCACATGGCGGCTTGCCTTCACCAGGAGGCCCCGGGAACCTAACCCGGGGCCTCCCATGTGGTAAACCGGAGCCCTACCAATTGAGCCACAGCTGATTCCCTCTCATCACTCTTAAAATAAGACCCAACGCACTTTCCATAGTCTAAGAGGTCTTGCATCACCTGGCTCGTGCATACCCGCCAACTTCATTTGCTACTTCTTACCCCATTCTCACTTTCTTCCAGTCACCCTGGCCTTCTTGCTATTTCACAACATGAAAGCTCATTTTCTTCAGGGCTTCTGTACTGGCTATTTCTTCCTCCAAGAGCTTCTTTGTCCTGACTCAGAATGACGGCACCTATATAAACAGTACCTGCTCAGAGAGGGCTTTCTTGGCCATTCTGTTGAAAACAGCCTGCCCTCTCCCCATCACTTTCTAAAGCCCCACATGCTTTCTTATTTTCTTTATAGAATTTAACAATATTAAAATTATTGTATGTGTGTGTATTTGTGTATTACAGTCTCCCTCACTATAATGTTAAGCTTGACAAAGGCAGGGGATCTCTCTGTCGTCATCATATTTGAGAGCCCTTCGACAATATCTGACACAAACTGCACACCAAACATATTTGTGGCTCTAGAATTTCATTTCAGGGTCTAAACTTGGTTCAATACTGCATTTTATTTTTCACTATCCTGTATTGTTTTTCATATGCATATCTTCCCCACAAGGCTGGAATTTCATGGAGGAAAAGGGTCCCAAACAGATTATGAAATGAATTTTCATCATATAGTGTCAATTTTTTATTTGATTTCAGAGAGTTTTAAGATGTTAAAGTGTTATGGGGGCAAGGATATCCACTCCCACCATTCTTATTCAATGTAATAATGGAAATTCTAGCTAGCACACTAAAGCAAGTAAAAGAAGCAAAGCCCATACAGATTGGAAAGGAAGAAATAAAGCTGTCCCATGACATAGTTGTCTGTGGAAAATCCCAAGACCTAAATACAAAACAAAACAAAAAACCTCCTAGAAGTAATTGAGTTCATCAAAGTTGCAGGATACAAGATCAGCACACAAAAGTCAATCATATTTCTATGTGCTAAAAACAAATATGTGGAAACAAATTAAAAACACAATACTATCTATAATCACTCCAAATAAATTGAAATACTTAGGTATAAATCTAACAAAACATTTGCCATCTCTATATCCTGAAAATTACAAAATGCTGATGAAAGAAATCAATTTCGTTCAAAGAAATCTGGAATCTAGCCCCACATCTGGTTCATTTCAGAGTCTATCCTTGATTCTATACTGCCCTTTACTTTTCATTATGTAGTATTGCTCTTTGTGTCGGTATCTTTCCCCCAAATGGGGAGGCATACCATATTCACAGATTTAACACGTAACACGGTGAAGATGCCAGTTCTCCCAAAATTGATCTACAGGTTTAATACAATTCCTATCAAGATGTCGACAAAGTTTTTGGTAGACATAGAAATAGCTTCTAAAATTTATACAGGAAGGCACAGGACCTAGTACAGCTAAAAAATAAAAACAATAATAAAGTGAGAGGAGTCACTCTACTGATATCTAAGCTCACTACACAGTTACTGTAATCAAGAAAGTGCCATGTCAGTGGAGAAAAAAAGATACATAGATCAAAGAAACAGAATAGAAAATCCAGAAATAATCCTACTACACAAGCATGTCCAACTGATTTTTGACAAAGGTGCAAAAGCAATTCAAGAAAGGAAAGATATCCATTTCACCCAAGGGTATAGGAGCAATTCAAAACCCAGAGGCAAAACAAAAAAACAAAGAAAAAGCAAACCTCAACCTAAACTTCATATCTTATAGAATAATTTACTCAAAATGGATCAAAGACCTAAATATAAAATTAAAAATTATAAAACCATTAGGGAAAAAAATAAGAAAATCTTAGGGATCAAGGGCTAGGTAAAGATTCTTACAATTAATAACAAAAGCACGACCCATAAAAGGAAAAATTTATAACTTGTACCTTATCTAAATTAAAAAATATATATTCTGTAAAATACTCTGCAAAGAGTTTGAAAGACAAGCTGTAGACGAGGAAAAAATATTTTCAAACTACATGCCTGACAGTGGGCTTGTACCTAAAATGTACAAATAACTCTCAAAACTCAACAATAAGAAACAAGACAAACAAAAGCAATGTAATTCAAAAACGGGCAAAATATATGGTCAGAGATTTCACTAAAGGGGATATATTGACAGCAATTAGCACACGAAAAGACATCTAGCATCATTAGCCATTAGGGAAATGCAAATTAAAACCACAGTGAGATGCCACTACGGTCCGTATAAGAATGACTAAAATAAAAAAATAATAATTACACAAAATGCTGGTGAGAATATACAAAAACTGAATCACTCATTCATTGCTTGTGGGAAAAATGTATGGCAGTTTCTTACAAAACTAAACATGCATTTATCATATGATTGAGCAAACCTCTTGGGCATTTATTCAGAAAAATGAAAACATGTACACACAAAAACCTGTACATCAATATTTACAGCAGCTTTATTTGTGATAGGCAAAAATGTCAAACGTTCTCTAACAGGTGAATGGTTAAACAAACTGCGGTACATCTATACCAAGGACTGCTCAGCAATAGAAAGGAATGAATTATTGACACAGGAAACAACTTGAATAGATCTCAAGTGTATTATGTTGAGTTAAAGAAAGCCAATATCAAATACTATCTGAGTCCATTTATATTATAGTCTCAAAATGACAAAATCACATAAAAGAATAGATTAGTGGTTGTCAGGGGCTGGGTGCAGAGGGGGTAGGGAGGTGACTGTGGTTATGAAAGGGGAGACCGTATACACTTGTTATGGGCATACTCAGCATCTTATCTAAGGTACACACGTGTGCACAAATGAGTTCATGCAAAACAAATGAAATCTGAAAAAGGTTGTATCAATGTTAATTTCCTGATTGTGCTATTGCCCAAGATCTATTATTAAGGCTTTCTTATAAATGAATCTGTTTTCTGAGATCTGCAATTTTAGTGTCTTATTCATACACATTTCCCTCATGGTTGGTAATAAGCGATTCTGAAAACACTATTTTAAAATCAGTGGTGATTGTTGGGATTTTGATAGGAATTGTCTCATTTATAGACAAGCTGTCTCAACTGGAAACATGCTTCCTGTATTGAATACTTGCTCTATGACTTGGGCAACACAACCTTTCTTTGCCTGAGTTTCCTCGTTTGTGAAATGGGAATAAGAGTGCTTCTGCCATATTGTTGTTTTGAGAAATAAATGCAAAGTTCATGGTGCAGAGCCTGGCGCAGAGTAAACAGCCACGAATATTAGATGCCATGCTCAGCAGCATCACCATCTTTGTTATCTGGAAGGATTATTAAGCATTCAGCAGAGAGAAAGCAGTTTTCTAGACAAAGCGACCAGGCAGAAAGGCAGGAAAGAGCCGGTTGTGTTGAAGGACGGTGAGAAGTTTCCTCTTTCACTCCATGCATGTTTGGTCAGGGTGAGAGACAGAGCTGTTTGGCTAGCAACGAACTCAATTGTTCTGTTTCCAAAAGACTGTTATTAAGTGCCCATGGCATTGAGTAGATTATGCATGTCAAACGAGAAGCAAATAGTCAGTTATTTAACAGTATGAGTCACGGGTGTCTCTTCCATAAGAATGAAGACAGAACAGTGCCTGCCTTGTGTGGAGGACAGACCTGCTTTCTGTTGGACCAGTGGGGCTTTTTTCTTACTTTCTCTTTCAGATAAATGTGTGCTATTGGGAAATCCTTGGAAAGCCCTTTCATTGTAGGTTAGAATATTTCCATGTCCCTAGCTTAGTGAGTGTCCAAGGCTGCTTCCTGTGGAATGCGGGATCATGTTCTGTGCCTCTGGATTTCCCCTTTGCGCAGTGTGCCAAGGTGGCCTGCAGCAAGCAGAGGTTTCCCACCAAAGCCCAGTCAGGTCCAGCCAAGCTGAGCAGCTTACCAGTAATGCTCACATTCCCCCAAATGTGGCTGGGTGGCTTTGCATTTTTGCATTTTGCTTGTTTGTCGCATTCTTTGGCATAGTCGATTTGAGAGCAGTGGACTCTCAAGGTCACTTCCTCTGTGTTCCTTTTGAGGGGGGTGAAAATTGTAGTGGCCAGCTTGTGAGCCCTGAGAGTGAACGGCGACTCCAGCTGGAAGGATTTCATGTAGAAGCTGGAGGGCCAGTGTTACAGCACATCTGCACAGACCTCCCCTTGCTTTGAGGATGTTGTGACCAACAATCTCCCCTTATGTCCAACTGGCCAAGGGCTGACCTGTTATTTCCGAATGTGGTGTGACACAGCTGTTTAAGGTTATTTTCACTGAAGCCAGGAAAAAAATCCCTATCTGCAGGAAGGGAGGAAGCGATGATGATCTCGGGAATGGGATTTCTTTTTTCTCCAGACCTGGACTCTGAAGTCTGTGATCCCGGAGAGGGAGAGGGCTCTTTGCTGCACTGCCTCTGAAGAGGGGCACTGAGTCCCAACCACAGCTGTCCTGCCAACCACAATCACCCTCAGCCTGTTTTTTCATCAACAAAATAAGGACAGTACTGACTTCAGGTGGTTGACGTGAGGCTTTGATGAGACACATGCTAAGCTCACAGCACAGGGGCTGGTCCAGAGAAAGAGCTCAATAACTACTGTTGGCTAAGTTTTATGTTCTCCTCCCAAGCTGCCTCCCTTTATCTGACCAACTTTTTCTCATTTTTGAAAACACAGCCTTTCTTTTCTCCCCAAGTCTTGTTTAGCTGTTCCTTCTAATTTCTCTAGTAGCAACTTCCACTGACCTTATTATAGCATTTATTATGCCATGTTGTAATTGGAATTGTATATTTGGTTAATTTCTTTATTTAGATGGGTCCTGGTGTATGTGTCTTATCATAGTATCTCTGTGTATCACATCATAATTTTTGTCTCATTGTAAACAGTCAATAGATACTAACTTTTGTTATTATTGAATGCACAATATAGATCTGTTACAGCAAAGAAAGCAGACTCTTCTAGACCCTTTCCAATGCTAGCAACCCCCTCCTTCCCACCCCTTCACCCAGTTAGCTGGTCTGGGAGCAGCATGCCAGGGTGACATAGGACAATGTTTGGCTCTGAAGCTTCTGGACTCTGCTCCCTTCAGTACTTGTTTATTTTTCCCACCTCAATATATGGCTGCCCAATTGTATAACCTGTTCTTGCTGTATAACAACTACCTAATAGTCGGTGACTTAAAAAATCCCAGTTGGGGGCATTCTGAAAAATACTTGGCCAGTACTCCTCAAAACCTTGGAGGTCATCAAAAACAAGGAAAGTCAGAGAAAACACCAAAACTGAGAGGAACCGATGAAGACATGACAACTAAACCCTGGAACTGACAAAGGACCTTAGGTAGAACTAAGAAAATCAGAATAAAGTCTGGATTTTACTTGTGTCTGTTAATTTGAACATATATACCATACTGATGTAAGATGTGGAATATATGGGAACTTTCGTACTATCTTTGCAACTTCTATACATCTAACTCTACTCTAAAATAAAAAGTTTAATTATACAGTAAAAAGGAAAATACAAGGGTGAATTTTATGGTATGTAAATTATATCTCAATTAAACTGAAAGAAAATCTGCTCAGTAGCATGGTTTAAAGAGACCAGACAACACAAGTTCTCTGGATAGCATGTAGATCATCAGTGGAAAGAAGGATGGATTTTGGTGTGGTTTTTTTTTTGATGGCACTGGTGAGGATCATGAAAAGGAATGAAAGCTGGCACCACTCTCCTCTGTGGCTGCTTCCTGAGTGTTTTACATGTAAACCACCTAACTGAGAACCCTAGACACTGAACAGAATTTTCCCCTCTCATGTGTCACCTTCTCAGGGAAAACTTTGTTCCCACCATTTAAGCACTGTGTAGGTTGCTAATAATTAAAAAAATAACTATAATTTATATATAATATACATTTACACATATAAATATATATGGGCACATGTGGTTGTGTACGTCTACCTAGTTTTCCTGATCTTGGAAGGTTTCAGGTGAGTGGGGAAGAAATGCAGAGTACTGAGTGCTTCTCTCCTAGTATTGAAAGGGACGTCATGAAATGTAGTCCAGCATGTGCACAAGAAAAAGAGAAGTAGGCTCGATGATCAGCTATGGTATAGTTCTGCCATTCAGTCCTACCATGAAAATAGTCATTACGATCCTTACATCTTAGAGTCCAGGAATTATAATAGTAAAAATAACAGCAATGAGAGAAGCTAACATTTATTGAGTAATTATTCTGTGAGTGGTATTATGCTCAGTAATTGACTGGTATTATTGCAATTAATCTTCACAATAGTCCATTAGACAAGTACTTTGTTATCTGCATTTTTCAAATGAGGAACCAGGTAGAGGCTAAGTATCTCATTACAGTGACACAGCTACTGATTAGATACCAGATAATGCTACCTTAAAAACCTAGGCAGTATAAGATGATACTCCATTCTAAGAAGGAAAGGAAGGCTGCAGAGAGAGATATACAAAGAAGAAGAGAGCTAGAGTGTGAGATACCAGAAATCCAAGGCCAGAACACCTGTGTCCTGATGGGGAATCTGGTGGCAGGCCTCATTAAAGACTGAAATCTGACAACAGAGGGATCTTCCTGTACATTTCCAATTAGAGAACTGCTGAGCTCCAGGCTGAATAGAACCTCAAAGTTCGTCTAAGCTGGCAGCACATTTTACAGATGACTTAACTGGTCATGGCCCATACAGCTGGAATACTAGAACCCAGTCCTGCAGAGTCCCAGTCTTAGTCGTTTGTCATCTCTCCATGTTGCCTCTGTTACAACCATGCCGAAGAAAGCAGCACCAAGAGGCTTGCCAACTTCCCTGGGCTTGTTTAGGTTCTCAGTGTGAGTTATAGTATCCCAAGCCAATTATCCCATAATTGGCATTTCCTTATTCAGTAAACTCTTACCAACAAGGATTAACTGCTAACCCCTATCTGGAGCAAGAGTGCGCATCTATATTTGGTGTTTCCCATTGCTGAGATTGATCTTGGCAATAATGTCTACAGCAATTACTGAAAAGCCTTTCAGGAACAGTCATTCTTAAAGTCTGCTAAGTCCTTGAAGAACCTGTCGAGGCGTGGTAATAACAGAATTCGTCCAATACCTTCAAGGCAGGATTGAACAGTCTCTATTCTTAGAAAGGGTGGCGGTTTGGAAAGGATGATTGTTCTGTGTTTATCCTTTCCTTGAAGTCTTTTTGTGACTGCATGTTACCAAAAACATAACATTCAAATTCCCTAACCGAATCCGCTATGTTCTCAAGGATCTGACACTTTGCAGCATTCTCCCATAGGATGGTATATTAGTTTCCTACTGCTGCTGTAACAAATTACTACAAACTTAGTGTCTTAAACACTTATAACACACATTTATTCTTGAACAGTTCTGGAGGTCAGAAGTCAAAAGTCAATGTGTCAATAGGCCTGCAGTCCTTCTGGAAGCTCCAGGATAGACTCTGTTTCCTTGCCCTTTTGAGCTTCTAGATCGTGAATTCCTTGGCCCATGGCCCTTTCCTTGCATCATTGCAGCCCTCTGTCTCCATCATCACATCTCCTATTACTTGCTTTGTCCCCTTGCCTCCCTCTGATAAGAAAACTTTGTGATCACATTTGGTTTCCTTGACTTATGGATGCATTGCTACAATCCCGGCTCCTGATGTCATATTGTCTTTCCTTTTGTTGTCAAATCTCTCTTTGCTGGCCTCTTATAAGGAGACCTGCGATTAAATTTAGGGCCCACCCAGATAATTCAGGATACTAATCACATCTTCATCCCTTTGTCCACTTGAGGTAACATTCACAGTTCTAAGAATCAGGACAATGGCACTTTGAGGGACTGTTCTTCAGCTGAACACAGAGGGTCTAGTCCTACAAAACTACTTGCAGTTCCCTAAACTTATTCCATTCTTTCACACCTGCCACTCTCTGCTCATCTCATCTCTATCAGCCAAAATCGACAGCCCCACCCTTGTCCTTTTTGTGAACTTCTACTGAACCATTTAATATCGCTTAAGTGTCACCTGCCCCTGATGCCTTCCTCTACTTTGTTCAACCCTCTGAAAGCCCAGGTAGAATTAACACATCCCTCTCTGTCAAAGCATGGATCTCATTATTTTTTTTTGCACTGTGCTTATTATTCTGTCTCTCCACTCAGACTGTGGGTGCCTTGGCAGCAGAAATTTTGTCTTGTTCATCTTTGTATCTCTAGCACCTGGCACACAGTAATGATTGAATTTTTACGTGGATATGGACCATTTTGCAGACAGGCATGCCAGGCCTTTGTTTGACTTGCTCTCCCAATCTTTAACGACAGTGATGTAGAGTTTGGTTGCAGCTGGGGAAGAGGTAATAATGTTGCTTTTATTAGTTTAGTTGCTGTAAGACCTGTCTTCCATAGCTATTATCACTCAGAGGTATTTCACAAGCCCATGAAATCCACTAGTCCACTTGAAAAAAAAAAATAACTCATATTCAACTAAGCTGGCAGTCAGTGCTCCAGTAAAATCAATTAAGGCATTTGTGCATATATAAGAAGTGACTGTGGCTAAGAAACTATCTTATGATTGCTGATATTCCCGAAAGGATGATTTTCCTACTAAATGTTTGTATTTCCTGTTAAAAGTGAATTCCCTAAAAACAGCTGAAGAAATTGCATCTAACATTAGTAGTGTGCTCCTTCATTGCTATAGTTTTTTCAAGTGAAGAGTGCAAATTCCTGGAAACTTCAATAATAAAGTGGCTCCCAGCTGGAAGTCATAGCACCCTGTTACGAATAAACACACGAAAATCTTAGTTTGGGCTTCCAGTGTCACTTTCATCATTCTGCCAGATGTTAGAGTTATTTATAAGTTTGCCTTATCCCCCTCTGCTGCTAGATGCTATGGTTGTTAAGGCAGAGATTCTTTGTTCTACTCCCATCACTAGCACTTAGCAATTATCTGGCTCAGAATAGAAGATAAATGTTAAATGCAGTGAATGAATGAATAAATGAATGAGTGATGCTTGGATTGTGTTTGCAAAACTAAACCCCTGTGCACATCCCCTCAGTGGATATTTCATGGGTGCCTCATGGGGTTACCAACTCACCCGGGTTTGCCCCAGACATTCCTGATTTTAGCACTGAGAGTCCCACATTCCAGAAATTTCCTCAGTTCTAGGCAAACCAGGGCGCCTAGCCACACTAGTTCCTAAGTATTCTGCCAGTACAAACTCACAAATTCAAAGACCTTCAGTGACCAAGCAGATAATGACAATGAGAGGTAATTGCCCAAGGGTAAACTGGACCCCTGCCAGAAACCATTCAGACTTGAACAAAGCTTGGCAGTGCGTTGATGGCCAGGCTTGCAGCCTTTGAGACAACAGTTCCTGCCCAAAGGCACTTGGTTAAAACAGCCTGTGTTCCCTTAGGTACAGTTAAGTGAAGAAGGAACAGGGATAATGCTCTTTTATATTCTACTATGCTTTAAAAAAATCAAAATGGAACTGTCAAGTATCCAGTCTATTGGGACTGCTTCTGAGATTACTAAGAAGTTGCTTAACTTCTCTGAGCCTCGGTTTTCTTATATGTGAAATAAAATAAAAAATAATATACTGGATATAAAGAATTGTGGGAGTTAAATGAGATCTAAAACACAGAAAATGTTAGCACTGTTTTATATTTTTAGATAATAATATATGTTGTATAAGGCACACTAGATTGGAAAGTTGAAATCTGGGTTTACCTCTAGTTATATATACCTTGAGGAGTTCAGTTACTATCTCTGGGTCTCAGGATACTCAACAATACTGTAAGTTAATTGCTAGGTGTGTTATGTTATTAGTATTCTGTTCCTTGGACAGTGCTTTGTGGACGTTGGCGCCAGGGATTAAGAGCTAGGCTTTGGAATCCTAGAGACCCAGGCTCTGCTCCTGGACTTGTCTCTTGACAAATGGATAAACTTGAGCAAATTTTTTAACCTCTTCACAGCTACATCTTCTTACCTATTAAAATGAGAATTTTGTTTGTGCCCACCTCATTTGGTTGTTGACATCAAGAGGACCAAATAAAATAATCTCTGTAAAGAAATCAACATAGAAAATGCAAACAAATATTTGTTGATTACTATTATTAAAGTTACCATTATTATTTAATATATACTAATAATCTAAATATAATTAAAATTGTATTCAGTTATGAAAAGATCATGCTTATCAGTTCTGAATTTTAATTCTTTCCCTCAATTTCCTACAGCTTAAAGAAAATGAAAGGTTAACCCTTTTAATTATAATGTTTTCAGTTTCTCCCATAACATTTATATCAAACTTCCTGGTTCTAGAAATGAAGTTGGAAACGTATTTCTCCTGGAGTTACAGAAGTTCATCTATATAAGACTCCTTCTCTTCAGAGCATTTTTTTCTCTTCCCTGCAGCATAGTAAAAAGAAAAATAATGACTTTCTGGGACTGTTCACCGATCCTCCTCCATGTTCTTTTGTCTCTTCACTTAGAAGGCAGAACATGTAACTCAACTTTGAATCAAAATCTGAGATTATACTTTAATCTCTAAATGCTGCCATTTTCCCTGGTAAGGGATCCAGTGGGCATTCAGTTAATTTACATAGAGAACTGCTCCTAATGTTTAATTTCTCTTTTTCCAGAGCTGTTGTTTCCCAATGCATTAGACTTGAGTTTAATTTGGCATGTAAACAACATACAGGGTGTCCTGCGGGCATGGCTTTACCTGCAATTCAGGCAGGTCTACACTGAGCTTTTTAACTGTGTTTTATGATTTTGTTGGAGGCACTTAAGTGGTTCCAGCTGTTTAAGGGCCAGAGACTCAGAGGAGACCTTTCCATTTCAGGTGACCTTCAAATGAAGTTCGTTAATGGATCAAATTTGTCTTCACCTTCCACAGGAATTTGTTAAGGGGCCAGCATTTGTGCCATATGGAATGGACAAATCAGCAGCAAATTAAAATATTTTCACTACAGCATGCTAATTATGTCAGAACAGAGATGGACTCACTATGCAAATGCCTTTGTGCCATGTGAAGGACAAATGAAAACGTAAGGATAAAAGTATTTCAGAGCTGAGAATAAAGAAAATGGGTGGGAGATGGTGTTATCACAGGACATGTGGTAGATGGGAGGGGTAAACTCAAATCAACTGTTCTGCAGCAATCTACACCATGGTCACATTGCAAGTATCATTTCAACGCAAAGTTGTCATCACAACTTTGCCCTGAAATCACACAAGATGTTAGTTGGAATTTTTTGTTTGTTTGTTTGTTTTGTTACATATCCCTCCCCTTTCTGCTTGCTCTTGCTGTGTGTTCATTTGTGTGTGTGTGTGTGTTCTTCTATGTCTGCTTTGTCTTCCCCCCACTGCGGCGACGCACCGAGTCAGCTCACTGCGCAGGCAGCTTGCCCCGCTTGTGGGCGGCTCTGCTTCTGTTCCCGGGTGGCTTTTACTCTGTTTGCAGGCGGCTTTGCTCCGTTCGCAGGTGGCTCGTCCTGCCCATGGTGGCTTTGCCCTGCCCGTGGCAGCTTTTTGCCCTGCCCACGGTGGCTCTGCCCCGCCCATGGCAGCTTTGCCTTCTCAGGCGGCCTGCCCGCTTGGAGAGGTCCCCGGGAACCGAACCCAGGGCCTCCCATATGGTGTACCGGCACCCTATCCACTGGGCTACAACCGGCCCCATGTTAGTTGGAATTTTACAGATACTGTGGCTTTATTCTGATGTATTTGGTAAATTTGCTTTGGTTTTGCAGTTATAAAAGAAAATATATACTTGGTTTTATGTTTGTATATCTTTTACATAACATAATAAAATATTTTAAATCAACATGAAGGTCCAAATAATTTTTTCCTGTTATATGATGTCCAGACATGACTTAAGCTTGAGAAACACGGGCGTAAGCAGTCATTAAAAGGGTCCAGAGGAAAACATTTATGAATGAACATAGAACAGGATATGGATAAAGGGCATGGGCTTTGTTATCAATCACACCTGAATTTCAGTGCCCTTTCTACTCAGAATTCTCATGGGAATTTACTTCTCTAAACCTTAGGTTCCCCATGGGAATCACAGTTGTAATTATCTCATAGAGTTGTGAAGATCCATTAAAATAACCCTTATGATGTGCCTTGTCCTTTAGGAGGCAGGATGAGGGTATAATGAAAAAAAGGTAGACTCTTGAGTGAAAGCATTAGTTAACTGAGTTAACTAATGTGAAGCACAGAGGGTATGGCAGTCCTAAGCACACCAAAATGCTTGCTGTTACAATTAGCACAGTGTTTGATACATAGAGCTCAATAAATTTTAGCTGATTTTAGGGCAGGCTTCATCTCAGAATTGGAGGGATTACAACCAGGATCTTATAAAATGATTGTCAAGGCTGGAAATTAGATGTTAAAGGGAATCTGGCCTGAATAAGTGGGCAATGTAAGTGTAGGTGGGTCCACAGAAAGAGAAGATAGAAGCTGGGGCTAACGTATGAAATAACAGGTATAAATTGAGTGGAAATTTTCTAGCATAAGCTTCAGATCCGTCCGTAGTGGAACCTCCTGGGAGAGAAGTCACCCCAAGGAAAGAGAACCAGGAAAATCAGGTTTTAGAAAGAAGGGATCATGAATGTCAGCCCCTCAGGCTGTCCCACCCCAGCCCATTCAAAGTCATGTCCATGTCTTTGGAAGGAAGCGTGGTATGAGGAACAATTGAACTTTGAAATGTCAGGTACTAGGAGCCGTGCCTTGGTACCATGTAGAAGAAGAACAGGTTACTAAAAGCAAAAACCATGCACCACTTGGGGACCTTAAGGACTTCAGGGCAAGATCACGATATCCATATCTGGAGGCAAAGGCAAAAGATCCATTAGAGAGGGACTAAAGCAACAGAGTTAAAAATGGCAAATATCACATCTGCCAAATATCTGATTAAATTTGTTCATGAGCATAGCTGAGACACCACCCAGGACTCCAGAATTACCAGGTGTAGACTTTCCCGGTGGTCGATCTTCAGATGGCAGGAGATGCTAAAGGACAGATCATGCTTAGGGATAATTCCCAAAAGTTTAAAAAAAAGTGAATAAATAAGTTAGAAGAGTTGAATGAATGAATAAATGAACAAACGGGTCTAGGGTGGGACAGAACGTTGCAAGTCCCCGTGGTCCTCTAGATGAAAAAGAATCGCAGGCTTTCCAAGTAAGCCCTGGGCTAGCTGTTTGAAGGGCTGGAATCTCGTGGTGATTCCTGATCTTCTGGACTCTTCAAAGATAGGCGTGGGGGGCAAGACCTCCATCCCTTGCTTTTAGGAGCAGACTGCAGACTCAGTTATCAGATTTGATTCCTCTGGAGGCTGGGTGCTTGCTTTCTTTTCTTCCAATTTCTCTTTCTTTTAAGGCATGATTTTCATTCTTTTCCTCCCCCTGCACCTATCTCCTGGAAAAAAAAACAACACAACATCTGGAAACTATGCAATTGACAGAAAACAGAATTACCTTAAACTTAAATTAAAAGGGAGGGAGGGGTTCTTAACCTTTTCTGTTCCACGGACACTTCTGCCAGTCAGGTGAAAACCATGGACCCCTTACTAAGTCTACACTGTACTGTGTATTATTTAATAAATATATCACACCTGTATCAACACTTCCCCACAGGAATGTTTCTTTGAATTAATAGCATTAATTATTTCCATTAATAGCAGCCTCCACTAATTGAGGGCCTACTGTGTCCCAGGCACTGTGAAAGCACTTTACAGTCATTAGCTCATTGCCTATTATTTACAGCTTCCCTAGGAGCAATGTGTGCTGAGTCTTGTTTGACAAATGAGGGAACTGAGGCTAAGAGAGGTTAGCTAATTAGTTCAGTCATTGAATAAATATTTATCAAGCAGCTAATCTAAGTGTGTCACTGAGGATACACCTCTGAAAAAGACAGACAGACAGAGGTAGTCCCTGCCTCTGAAATACAGCCAGTAAGTGGCAGAGCCAGGAATTAAAGCTTCAAGTTCTGGATTCTTTCCACTATCAATGAAAGCATTTGGGCAGGACTTAGAGGAATACTAAGGGGACCCTGAATCCGTTTCTTCTTTAATTTCACTTGATTTTCTCTTTCCCAGAATGCTTGTTTCAGTTTTATTGAGGGTGTTTTCCACACGACTTCCTTCCCTTCCTCCCTGGCACATTGCTGTCATGAGTCACAAGCAAAATCTGTGCAGCAACTGCCAGTGGCTGACAGTTCCACCCTAGATCGACAGATTCACTTTAGTCTTTAGTGCCTGTAGCCCAGCATAGGGGAACAACACCTCGGGCCAAACACCCAGAACGTTCACAAAGCATTTGCTTTCTGTAGACTCTGGTTCAGCCTGAGAAAGGTGTGGAAACACTGCCGAGGTGGGCATGCTTCCTGCAGCTTCCCACCACAGTCAGTGCCTGGCTGTGGGAGCGGAGAGAAAGCCACTTGGCTGCCCAAGGAGGGGGGGCGGGGAGGAAGAGGAGGAG